>CAJPEV010001585.1:0-38891 GCA_905338385.1 Darwinula stevensoni
AGTTCTGGTACTTACTGCGTTGGGTTTTCTTCTGTTGCGTACTCCAAAACCCAAACGATCCCGCTACTTTCCACACTTTATTCTTTACGCCGTCTTTTTCAATCTCACTATGAATTAATTAAGAGTTCCGATAGTTCGAAGGGGGCTTGGCACGCAAGTTTACAATTATTTCATTCTTGTGAGGACGCGCGAATGCATGTTCTTCGTCGCAAAAGTGTGATTTCGAATGTTGAGAGGTCGCGGGATACTCCATTCGGATGATTTGGCTCCAGCACAGATGTAAAACTATATGGAATACCATCGCTCTTGTAAAATCTCTGGAACCATTTGTTCTAGGTACGACCATTTCTAGTGCTTTTTCAAATCGGTTCGCCAAAGGATCCCATCATACCTTGATACATTAAGATTATTTTTGCTATTCGCTAAGAACTCTCTCTCTCTCTCTCTCCCCTCTTCCCAACGACCTTGGCACTCCTTTCTGCTACCCTGCCTCCCTCGCCGTAATAATACGGCACTTCTTATGCCATGACTGGGGTATCCCGTCGTGAGGCCTGGATCGAAGGCGACGCCTGTTTCGATTTCTTATACCTTTCTGTCTCTTTGCCTCGTCCAATATTCGCCTTGACTCCGGAATACCCTCATCCACCCTACGTTCACTGATTCGACATCAAATTATTGGACTAGGGTATATGGAATTCAATATCCCAATGGACTAAGGAATTTTCTTAATTTCTGCGAAGTGATTGTGAACGAAGACAGGCACCTCTTCCCAAGTATGAAAAACATTAAAAACTTTCTGAACGATGAAATGTGATATGGGTGATATGGAAATGCTATTGCACATGTTGAACAAATAACGGAAAATGGACGTCGACGTGAATGAATGAATTTCAATTTCAGTATTTCAACCTCTACAATGCCCGTTGGTTTCGTTTGAAGACATTACAATTTGCATTCGTCCCTGTAAACTTAATTGAGTCACTCAAACGCCATGAACGGACCATGCACCCACCTAATATTTCGGCAGTGCCGGAAGGCAATTTTTCGAGCGGACTCATTCTTAATACATTGCGTATCGGACATTTTTCTCCGTCGATCCGCCGCTCTAACCTTAACCCCAGTTACCTTAGCCGAAAGCTCGATGCCTGCAAGGCTATGACATTTTCGGTCATAGAATATGCAAAAGGACTCGCGAAAGGACTCAAAAACGGAGATCTCCGTGAGTGGTTCGCAAAGTGCTTAGAGAAAGTACCGTCATGGGAGTACTGCATTGAGTGGTGGTTCTGAGTGAAACCGAGTTAGTCACAAAGGGTTTAAAGTGACACCTTCTGTAAAGGTGCTAAGTGTAACCTTCGTAAGTGGTACTCTATAGAACCATTATATGGTTCCAATAAAGTTTCACTCCAGAGCCAATAGACAGTTATAGAGAGAGCCAATATTCTTCACAGTAGGGCCGAGCGCTGGAAAATCGCACCGAACGAGATCAGGTTTAAAAGAGGCTTGAATCAGAAATTGTCAACCAAAAATGTTATGATGGCAGCTGCTGTGTGCTGTCGATCGTTTTAAGAAATGTGGGTGTGTGCATTATTTGCGATTGTCTGCGTTATTTTCATACACGTTTGATTAAGACCTATTCGTTAATTGCTAGGCGGCGAACGATAAAATGACGAGGCGTAATCTAGCAAAAGTGTGAAAAACCACGAACAATTGCATTTCTGGAATATGTGGTTGCTATGCAAAATTGTGGAATCAAGCATAAGTTCTTCCAGCATTGCAATATATTCAACAAATTTATTTGCGTGACATCGTATCAGGTTTGTCTGAAGCAACATGGCAGGAGGCATGACATTAATGATAAATCCATGGTCAAGAAACAGTTGCTGCTATTAAAGGAATCATAAACTCATGAATTGAATATTTCTCAGTTCACAGATCCAAACACCTTAAGATCACAGACGGACATAAGCGACGAGAGAGTGGCAAGTACCCTTTGAGAGAATAGTCAGAGGAGCAAAAGGAGTAGATCCTCCAGTGTTGCTTCACATCGAGCATGCAAAATCACAAATACGGCCACTCGTTCGCCCTGGTCCAGCCAGAATTCGTGGAGCTGCGCCCATGCCCGGCTCCGTGGGACATCCTTCGGTTGGGTGACGCCTTCGGGTTGTGCACCCTCGGACCTGGACCGGAGAATCCGTGGAGCATGGACTGGCGATTGGAAAACCCGGGGGTCTTCTCGGGGTTGGAGTTGATTATCGCCACAGGATCTGAGGACGTTTCAGGGTTTGTGCCATTTGTTGGAGGGTGTTGGACGATTTTAACACCCCCCGAAACACAGGAGTGCAAACTTAAACTCACATAGAAATAGAGACCTGAGCCCCAACATCATTAAACGCCTCTACGTAAACATAAGGTAACACCCACACTCACGCATGAACAGACTCCTAAACTGTGCGCCCTGATCTGTGGATTTAAATTTGTCATCGCCTGAGGGATCGAGGTTTTTGGGAGAGGTGAAACAAAATTTAATTGCGGACTTATATGCGCTTCGCCGTGATGATTTGAGGAAGTCATTTCAGGAAACGAGTGAGTCATTTGTTGAGGCTGTGAGAATGCAGTGTGTGCACTGATTTGTGGCTTTGAGAATATCATTACTTGAGGAGTCACATGTGTAATTTTTTGAGGCGGTGAGAATATATGTTCTTGCTGGCTTGGGTGTGCACTAACGTGGGAATTCGAGGATTTCATCATTTCAAGAAACGAGTGAGTCATATTTTGGGGCAATGAGAGAACATGTTCCTGCTGGTTTAGGTGTGCATCGAATAGTGGATTTGTGAATATCATTTGAGGAGTGGTATGGGTTATTTTTGGAGGCCACGATACACCATTACCTGAAGGGATCGTGTATGAACTGACTTGTGGGTTTGAGTGTATCATTATTTGAGGAGTCGAAGGGGTCATTTCTGGCGGTGGTGGGACAATATTCACTTGAGGGCTTGGTTGTGCACTGACGTGTGGATTTGAAGATGGAAACAAGCGAGTCTGAAGAACTCCGTCGCTCTGTTGTACTAGGACGACCGAATCCATACTTGACTGACCACCTAACCACACATAGTAGTAAACTCCTCATCTTACCCAGTGAAAACCTCCGGTACTCCGTTGTATACGACGTGGGCTTGTGTATGAACTGACTTGTGGCTTTGAGTACGTTATAATTTGAGGAGTTGCATGAGTCATTTTTTGAGGCCATGAGGCAACACTTGCTTCAGAGCTTGGGTATGAACTTACTTGGGGCTCTGAGTACGTCACCACTTCAGGACGCCAGTGGATCACTTGCGGAGGCGGTGAGGCAATATTTACCTGGTGGCTTGGTTGTGGCCTTCCTTGTGTTCTCGAGTAGGTCCTTATTTGCGAATTTGATATAGTAGGAATTTGTGGGGTCGCGTATGTGGTCACTTCTATGTACGAAGCCGTCGTTGCTTGATGTTTTGCGTATGCCCCCATGTGAGGATTCGAATAGGTCATTTCTGACTTCACCGTTTGAGGAATCGAGTGGGTCGTTTTATGAGGGGGTGCGACAATCTGTAACTGAGGGGTGAGGTATGTATTAACTTGGATTTTTGGATGCTTCTTCAATTGCGGATTTAGGTAGGTCCTTAATGGTGGGTTTAGNTTCAGGGTTTGTGCCATTTGTTGGAGGGTGTTGGACGATTTTAACACGGGGGCTTTGTGTCCTCACGTTTGAATTTGAGTGTATCTTTATCTCTGGACTCGGGGTTGTAGTAATTTGCGGAGATGCATTTGTATTCCATTGTGGGTGTGAGTGCGTACTTGTCTGAGGATTTGAGTGCGCCCTGATCTGTGGATTTAAATTTGTCATCGCCTGAGGGATCGAGGTTTTTGGGAGAGGTGAAACAAAATTTAATTGCGGACTTATATGCGCTTCGCCGTGATGATTTGAGGAAGTCATTTCAGGAAACGAGTGAGTCATTTGTTGAGGCTGTGAGAATGCAGTGTGTGCACTGATTTGTGGCTTTGAGAATATCATTACTTGAGGAGTCACATGTGTAATTTTTTGAGGCGGTGAGAATATATGTTCTTGCTGGCTTGGGTGTGCACTAACGTGGGAATTCGAGGATTTCATCATTTCAAGAAACGAGTGAGTCATATTTTGGGGCAATGAGAGAACATGTTCCTGCTGGTTTAGGTGTGCATCGAATAGTGGATTTGTGAATATCATTTGAGGAGTGGTATGGGTTATTTTTGGAGGCCACGATACACCATTACCTGAAGGGATCGTGTATGAACTGACTTGTGGGTTTGAGTGTATCATTATTTGAGGAGTCGAAGGGGTCATTTCTGGCGGTGGTGGGACAATATTCACTTGAGGGCTTGGTTGTGCACTGACGTGTGGATTTGAAGATGGAAACAAGCGAGTCACTTCTTGAGGCAGCGAGACAACATGATCCTGCTGGCTTAGGTATGAACTGACTGGTGGATTGGTGTGTATCATCATTTGAGGAGTAGAATGGGTCACTTTTGGAGGCCATGAGGCAACATATGCTGATGGGCTTGTGTATGAACTGACTTGTGGCTTTGAGTACGTTATAATTTGAGGAGTTGCATGAGTCATTTTTTGAGGCCATGAGGCAACACTTGCTTCAGAGCTTGGGTATGAACTTACTTGAGGCTCTGAGTACGTCACCACTTCAGGACGCCAGTGGATCACTTGCGGAGGCGGTGAGGCAATATTTACCTGGTGGCTTGGTTGTGGCCTTGGTTGTGTTCTTGAGTAGGTCCTTATTTGCGAATTTGATATAGTAGGAATTTGTGGGGTCGCGTATGTGGTTACTTCTATGTACGACCGGCAGCAACGAACTACAAAACGCATACGGGGGTACACTCCTAAGCTTATCCAGTAAAGACTGAAGTGGCAAACTCCTTAGCTCACCCAGCAAAATACTCCCCCACGCTGTTAGACATTGACTCCCCTGAGGTATGTATTAACTTGGATTTTTGGATGCTTCTTCAATTGCGGATTTAGGTAGGTCCTTAATGGTGGGTTTAGATGGGTCCTTATCGGTGGGTTTCGGTGAGCCCTTATTCGTGGATTTAGGTACGGCCTTATTGGAGGGGATGAGGGCATCTCAAATCCCTCAGGATCCGAGAAGCCAGAACTTGTATGAAAGGGTGGAGGAAGGGGGTCCATGAATTCCGCTAGCGGGTGGGTGTACGAAAGAGATGTTCGAAAACGGTTCCACTTTCTTCTGCCACCATTGTAGATGCGATGTGGGTATTCATCAAGGTAAGAATCGGGAAGGTAATGCAGATGTCGTCTCTGAACTGACACCTTCTTGTGGCGTGGCGCTGCCAGTTGATTTGCACCCGATCTCTTAAAGAAGAAGCTTTCGGGCCCGGGGAAGGTGGGTAGGAACGGTTGTCCGGTTGCGGTCAACTCGTAGCCCTCTCCGCCGCTGAACTTGAAGAGGACGTAGAGGATGATACAATCCTTGATGAGTCCCAAGAGGAACAGGAGAGGGACGAAGCCGGAACCGGCCTTCCCAGGGATGCCAGGGATTCCCGGTATCCCGCTGGTCCCTGGTGGTCCCTGGGACCCCTTCGTTCCCGCCCCCTTTTGTCCCTTCTGGCCCTTCACGGCCGACCCCTTCAACCCCTTCAGCCCCATAATCCCCTTCGTCCCCATAATTCCCTTTATACCCTTCATCCCCTTCACTCCGATCGTCCCCTTCATCCCTTTCATTCCCTTCGCACCCTTCAGACTTGTTCCAAAGATTAGATCCGGTCGGACGAGGGCTGAAAGAGAATCAGTGAAATATATTACTTTATATCAACGGATCAAATCTAAAACCAAGAATATTATCGCAGAAAACTATGTTCGAATTATCTAAGGTTTTCAGATGAAAATATATTTGTTTTCGGCATTAATTATGAATGATTGATTCATATTTAACAAGTGCTTATCCACATCCGTAAGAGGCTAATCTGTGTGTCATTCTGGCAATTTTTCAGTAATTCCGGGAAACTCCTGCGAGACGGATGAATGGATTTTAATCATTTACGTGTCAATCGAAAGCACAGTCTCTGATGACGTATTTCCCACCGGGGGGGAGGAGAGACTCTTGCAGATCTGCGCAGAAAAGCATTTTCGGATGGAATGGCTAATAATAATTGGCATGCCGTGGAAGAAGACGGGGTGGCGAAGCGTGCCTTTGGCACGGGAAACCGTGCAAGACAGTTATATCGGGAAGTTTGAAACTCATGAAAAATTGCCCTACAAGTTCTTGCACAGAAAATAATTATTTCTTAGGGATGGGTTCTGTGATCCATATGCATATGCATAAAGCATAAGNGGATAAATGGCTAATAATAATTGGCATGCCGTGGAAGAAGACGGGGTGGCGAAGCGTGCCTTTGGCACGGGAAACCGTGCAAGACAGTTATATCGGGAAGTTTGAAACTCATGAAAAATTGCCCTACAAGTTCTTGCACAGAAAATAATTATTTCTTAGGGATGGGTTCTGTGATCCATATGCATATGCATAAAGCATAAGAGGATAATCTGTTCGTGTCAGGGAAATTCCTTATAGACGGAAGAACAGATTTCCATGAGTCGATCAAAATTTTATGACCGAAGGCGATGCTTCTTGGACCGAAAGTCTGAAAAATATTGCTATTTTTGGGAGTCTCTGATGACGAGAACCATCCTTCCTTTCTCCATCTGATTCTTTATAGTTCCAAATTCGTTCCGTGTGTCTCATTTTTATAAGTGCCATAGAAAGCTAATAAAATGATGGCGATAAAAATTGGGTCGAAAGTTGAAAAAAGTCCTACCTTTATGGCGTCACGGGGCCTAATTTCTAAGATGAAAAATAGCGTTGTACTTATCGCCTTCCCGGCCGAAGTGCTCACAACCAACAATAAGGCATTGTCGGCTATGTAAGTTGTTGCTTCGGCAACTGTTTGCAGTGATCATATGCCATAGTTTGCCGCGTTACCAGTCCCGTCGCCAATTTGAGACAGGACTTCGCGTAAGTTTATGGCATTGAGTTAGAGCTCCAATATGTTTTAAATATATTTTTGTGTTCTCAAAATGCTTCGAAAAAGTGGGGAAGAGAGAGCAGAAAAAACACGCTCGAAATGCTTTGATTCGAACTACTTCAGCCCGTTGCGCGCACGGGCTTTTACGCTAGTTCATTCCATATGCACCTTGGGAGCCAGTGAACTTCCAAGCCCAGTGAGAAGGATGTCACGGCCAGGACGTGCTACTGCCTTGTTCATAACTCTCCAGTCGATAACAAAATATACGGGTTGCAATTTTGTTGCGTCATGAATACGTTTCTCTGTCAAAACTAAATATATCTGAAAAAATGCAATCTAGTTTTACATTTCTCTGGAGGAGATTTTCGTATGACCCTTGCAAGCGACAAGATATTGGCATTTTTAAACCCAGAAAATTCGACATGATCGGAAGCGAAAAGAGACTTTTGAATTTGTAGAAAGAAATGAATTTGCTAATATAACCTTAACATCTAATGTTTCTTATGGTTAATTTTTGTTCTCATGAGTAATTCATGAGTAATTTTTAGAGATTGGCTGAGCACTTACACAGCCAGAGGAGGAGGAGAAGAGCCAAAATGTCAAGGTCCGTGAGCGCTAAGGTGGTGGTGGCCTGGCGAAAACTTGCGGTTGACGTCTCCACTGCCGCCAAGGAGTTCGACGCGACCCGGGTCGGCAAGGGGTCCGATGAGCTGGACGGCGACAGAAGATTCGAGGCCTGCAGTCTCGCCAAGGCGTCCGACAGGTTCATGGACGAGAAGGCTTTCGACAGGCTCTGCGGCAGCGAGGGATCCGAAAGATCGAGCTTCTCCACGGCTTCCGATAGGTCCAGGGACGCCAGGGCCTTCGACAGGTCGAGCGAGGTCAGGGCTCCCGAGGAGCGGACCATCGACAGCAGGTTCGACTGGGCCAGGACCGACAGCAGTCGCTCGGGGCCAAGCCTCTTCAGCAAGGTCGTCGCCCACGGCGGCACCACCGTCGGATCCGGCTCCATCCGGAGTTCGTGTACGTCGTAGTCCTTGAAGACGGCCGGGACCTTGAAGTCGATCGGATTCCCGAGGTCCCCAAACTTCGAGTTCACCCTGCAGGGCTTCTCAAAGCAGCTCCTCCTTCCTTTCATGTTCGACACTTTCGCCGTCGCCAAATTCGCAAGCACGACTCTGGAATTTGCACGATTAGGAAGTTATATGCCAATGTTGCAAAAATGATATATTTCACAGAGCAAATTTTTACTCACATGGCGAAGGACGAGATTCGGAGAAACTCCGTTGTCCTCTTCATTTTGCTTCGTCAGCTTCAGAAATTAGAGAAGGAAAAGAAAACTATCGATGATGTTGATGGTCGATCAATCGATCAATTGATGATTGAGTGCAAAAAAGCAGCGTTTTCGAGCAATGGTCAATGCGACGATAGAGTGCGCCGTGCTAATTAGTGTTTAGAAACAATTTTACTTCGCTCTGTGATGCAACTGAGAGTGCTTAACAGTCCGGCGTCGTTTCAGAAAATAAGGCAAAAAAGGGAGAAAAAGTCAGGGAAGGGAAGGAAAGGAAGAAAAAAGAAGAAAATGGAAGAAAATAAGAAAGAGGAAGAAAAGGGTAGAAACATGGAGAAAATCGGCGAAGTAAGGAAGCAAACGGACCTGTTTCTTCCTTCAAGATAGGGTGTCTCACTTTTTTACACCCTTTGGTAACTGTCCTAGGAGTCCAAGTTGCCCCTTCTCTACGTTCAATTTGGTAATATGTCCCATACCGGTAATATGTCAGGTAATCACAGGGTATGGCAAAAAAAATGACAAACGAATTTCAACCCAAAGATCTCCCCTCAAAATGGGTTCGTTTCCGCAAAATTTTTCCTTTGCATGTATGAACATGTTTCCAACCGATAAATCAAATTTCACTCGAATTTGTTGAGACAAACAAGTATTATCAGCAATCATTGAAAAGAAGTTAGACATCGAGAATGGACAAGAGCTCCTGCTCTTGTCCATTCTCGCTCTATCGCAAATAAATGCAAGTTGAATTCAAGGTGGTCTTGATGAGCAAGAGGGACGGTGCTCGAGTGCAGCCTCCACTCCACTACCAGCAAGAACTATTGGCCATTCTCAATGTTTAACATATTTTCAATAATTGCTGATGATATTGCTTCGAATAAAAAAAAAATTGAATGAAATTTGATATATCTGTTGCAGACATACATGCAAAGGGAAAGTTTTGCGAAAATGGCTCTATTGTGACGTGGAAAACTTTGGGTCGAAAGTCGCTGGTCATTCCTTTTACCATACCCCTGCATAGTGGACGCCTGATGACGGCAGTTGAGCTATGACGATGACTATTCAGCCGGGGTGCACATGCCTCGAAACTTCAGGTGCAGCTGCACCGAGGCGTCTAATCTATTCGGTATCGTCTCCTGCCGGTGGAATATACGAATATCGCGGCCCAGAACCGCCTTCGATATTAACCTTCGATATTAACCCTCGATTTAACCCTTTCCGTTGTGAGTTAAATCGCTGCGTTCTCATTCCCGGCCAGAGTTTTTAGCTTGCGATGGCACGCGATATGCTTAAAAGCAAAAAGCAGTTACTGCAGTTCTTGTAGTATATGGTAATTCATATAGGTTTTACTTACGTCGGTAAAGCTACAGCATATGATATTCTTGGACAAGTGAGGAAGGTCCAGTTCAGCATATCCTTAACGTTAGTATTACGAGGGATATCCAGAAAAAAAGGTTACAACAGCTGTTAACAATCGAAAAATGAATATATTTCAACCAAATTTACAGGGTATGTTCCAAAATATGTGTTTATTTCTCAACATAATCGCCGTCAACTTCGATGCACTTCTTCAGCCTGGGCACCAGCTTTTTTATACCCTCGTCGAATACGCTCCACTCCACCTCCGAAAGNTACCTACAATAGTTCACCCTACATGTGACTCGTCCCAATCGGAAACATAATAAGTTGCAACGTTGCCAGATAAATAATGAAACTTAAGCAAAGAAGCGCACTGAGGCCCTATGCCGTTTAGCCAACCCATAACAGAAGGATGCTAAAATGTAACCTAAGTCATTGGACGTATGACACTTCAATTCGTTTAAAGATGCATTATCGATTCACGGGCAACACAAGATGGAAGAGAAAAATTGGAGCACGCAATGAATAGGGGAGGGTTTCAAACTTTCATTTCCATTTCTCTCGCCTTTCCCGGCTTTCTCATTCTCTCGGTTACTTTCCTGGGCCTCCCACAGACTTTCGCCGGTGCACTTACGCCTCTCACCTTCCCAGTCTTTACATTATCCTCTTTCCTGCCTCCCCTGTCCCATGTCCCTGCCCAACCCCTCTCTTACCTCTGCGCCCTCCTTTCTTGTTTCCTCATGACACCTTTCTTTTCCCCATTCTCATCAAGTGACTTTTCGACAAAGCTGAAAATGCAAAATTTTCTCGTAAAATTCGCAAAAAGGGGCCTTTCTGAATTTCTGATCGAGAAATATTGAAAAATAATTTCCTCTTCGGACTCGGTCGATTGCGGTCGTGAATACGCCAGAGACATGATGCATGAGACATGCATAATTCATGAAACACGCATAATATACACGAATGAATGAGTGAGTGTGTGTGATAGTTTAATATTTTGGTGCATGGATACTTAGAAGCAAAACTAAAATGCTTCCATTCATTCGCCCTTTCATTTAACATTCATACCTTTCGATACAACGAACGTAACAGTGACGTTCAGGTACTATGTTAATTCATGAATTGTGCCAATTTATTTTGGCCTGAAGGCAAATTCACGATGAACTCACGAGGCAAGACCCAGTGCCACCTTCCAAAGTCGCCGCGCAAAGATGACTCTAAGTTAGGTTCATCCTGTGAGTGTACCAGTAATTAGCGCATCGGCGAGGGTCCAAAATCGGCATAGGCAGTTCCTGCACTCGCTTCGGGCAGTCGAGATCCTCATGGACGCCTCTCACCTTCCCAGTCTTTACATTATCCTCAATCCTGCCTCCCCTGTCCCATGTCCCTGCCCAACCCCTCTCTTACCTCTGCGCCCTCCTCTCTTGCTTTTCCATGGCACCTTTCTCTTCCCCCATTCTTATAAAGTGACTTTTCGGTGCTCCGCCCGAGGTTGTAGCTACTTTAGCCCAAAGCCGTATCGAGGGGTTGCGAGTGGTGCACAGGGCGCGGATTGATTACCAAATAGAAAAAAAAGCGAATAAAACTCTACGAATTGGAAATCATCCAGAATCATTAAAATGAAAAATTAAAATTCAACAAAATTAAACAGATATTACTGTATAATGCACTGCAGGTGCTGGGGAAGTTGGAAAGGTAAAGAGAGGGGGGGAAGGGCCCAGGATTAATATCTCACACGGTTGATGGAGAAAGGGAGCGGGAAATCTCGCACAGGGCGCCAAATATCCTCGGTCCGGCTCAGCCCTAGCCTAACGCGCGACGCAAGCAAGGCAATGCCTTTAAAGTCTGTTTGTTAACATGAAGGACACGAAATGCGTATCAGTACGCTTGTTTTCTTAAGTATTCTGAAAACGATGGCTTTTTTGTTTTCCTTTTTTCTAAAAGCAATATGTCGTTCATGAGGAAGAGGGAGCAGAACGGAAAGGACTACCTTCTATTAGCCATCATTGCATTTCATAAATTTGATGAATCATTCGTATTTGGTTATTTTGTATAACAATGAACTACACAGTAAAATTGCACAGGGAAGAAGTGTGTGGGTGGGGAAGTGGATTTAGTGGGTATATTAAAATTCGATTAATTTCGACGAGCTTTTTAAATCGCGATTGATACTTAATTTCCACCAGATTGCGAAAAGACAAGGTGCGAAAAGGAAGTACATTTTTGCAGAGATCGCTCTTTAATTCTGCACCGAAATGGCGTTTTTGCTGAGTGGTCACATCGTTCAAAGCGGTTTTTCGATGCTTCAAACTTGAAAAGTCAATCCTGGAAGGGATACAGGGTGGGCCATGAACATTAAAAACACTTGTGACTTTTCCATTTCTGTATGCTTGAAAACAACAAATAAAAAAAATGTATTTTACCTCTTTGTGAATATCGTTTTTTTTTTGTTTGTTAATGTTTTAACACGAATACCCCTCCTCCTAAAAACGACATGATGTTTCAAAAAAATTGTCTGGCATGAGACAGATCAGATCAAAGAACACTAATGATCCCCCTGCAACACCGACCAAACGGATTACCTAAGCGAAGCCTGCTGGAAGCAAGCGCCCACGAACGAAATCCAGGGACCCGAACCAGTCAAGGTTTCGTGCCGGAAGAGGATCGAAGACCGTCCAGTGTGATCGACCGGCAGAATCAGAGATTCCTGGTTCCCGTCGAAAGGAACGCATCGAAAATATTTTGCGAATAATTACCTTGTGTCTTGTCGAGATTCAATTGACTCCATGAGAAGTTATTAGTGCAGGAAATACAAAGCGTCGATTTACTGTGAATATTTACAGGGTGTTCCGAAAGTTTCTCCCCCACTAAAATGAAGATGGAGACGAAATTGACTGGAATATACTGATTTAATGAAATTCCACACGGCCAAGAACACTCAAGGTAGCAACTCCCACATCGATACTTGATATGATTTCCGCGGACCCAGAAGAGAAACCTCGGATCGGCGTCCCGAATCTCCCAACCGACCGACGGACGACGCTCGTCGCGTTTGTTTCTCGCTCCACTTAGAACCCCGGCGATGACTGGCGGGGCGGGGGCGGGGCGGGGCCGACGCAGAGCGCCCTACTGGAACCGGTGCCACGGGTGTTCCGGATCCTGAGGTCCGGACAGTTCCTCGGTAAATTCTATACCCATTCCATATTCTCTCGAATGGCGCGGAACGCGAAGCAAGCTTCCCGCATCAAGCACATCTGCATAGTAAGATCTGGCGATCTGCAGATCGCCAGATCTTCATGTGGCCCGCGTAGATATGGTCGATATCCTGAATCCTCGTGCACGCGGTAGACTCTCAAAGAGTCAAAGGGTAATGTGTTTCATAAGTTTCATTTTCGGAATATATTTCTATCAACTCAGTTGACAAGTGCTAATCCTTCTTATGGTGGTCCTCCGGCCAGCAGGCAATGCCGCTGCACAAGGATTCAGGATTTACAGACTATAAACAAAATGTTTTCGCTATAGCTGGCATGGCATTTAGCGACATCGTGTGTGGGTGGCCACCATCGTGTGTGGGTGGCCACCCACACACGATGTCGCTAGATTTCGCTAAGTTTCTGACCCGGGTCAGAAACTCTCGGAACACCCTGTATGGCTCACCCTGTTTATGCCATATTTATCTAAGATATCAAGTGCAAAGAAACTTGGACTCGCACGATATCAGTGACAGTTGAATGCCAGCGGCCCACGGGCCGCCGTCTGCCCGAAAGAAAGGATTTCGAGGTCTAAGAGGGAAGATGTCGCCGGGAGGCGACACGACTCCTTCCCATTATCCATTATGTCCCCGGCGCTGACAGGTCTGTCCCTCCGTGGGGAGGGACAGACCTGTCTCTCCCTCCTTATGGGGGGGGGGGGACCGACAAGCTAATGGTCCCGTTCAGTCCCCTTCCGTCCCAGTGTCCCACTTTCATGAAAACACGGCCGTCCCGTTCGCGGGTTCCATGACGTCCATTACGCAATCTATAATAGTTCATTATCCTCCGATGGAAATGAAGAAACTATCACGCTATTCATGTTTTATCACGCTGCTATATTTATATTTTACATTTTACCGTACATGTAAACCACTTAACAAAAATTTACGATGGACCTTGACCGGATTCAGGGCTGTCCTCTTCCTGCCAGAATTCGTGCCAGAACTCGTGCCAGAATTCATGCCAGAATTCGTGCCAGAACTCGTGCCAGAATTCATGCCAGAACTCGTGCCAGAATTCATGCCAGAACTCTTGCCAGAACTCAAGATTAGAGGCAACTGCGCGCGGAAAATGTTTCGATCTATCGAGTTCGACACGCTAACGACGAATCGATTGAGTGCAACGCAGTCGAATTTTGCTTGTCCCACAATTAAGGAGAAACTGTGGAAGCTGGCATGTCCCTCCCGTGCCAAATTTGTCTTATTTTCAGTTCACTTCATGTATTAAGCTTTTATATGCAATGAAATAGTTTTTTTTAATGCCACTCTAAATGTTCAGTAAATGTGAAAACTTCGCGAAAATAAAATCGGGAATCCACACTGTAATAAAATTATTAAATATGAATATAAAGGGTTCGCTATTTGCGGATTAAAAAATGCGCAAACTTTCGCTCCAGGCAGTCTGCTTTGACCTGTCATCTCTGACGTTTTCCACACTGCCACTACCTGAAATGGTATCTTTTCAATTTCCTGAAATGGCTTTCAGGTGGCATGGGAAATTAATCAAGAAGAGAAATAACATAAAAAGTGTCAAAAACTAAATTTGCTCAATTTTTGCACGAGAGAAGTCGCGAAATCCTCCGTTACGGTTAACAGATAAAATGAAGAGGTATAAACCGATAACATATTATTGTTAAGATAATTACAGTTAAGATAATTGTTGAAATTAATATTAAAATAATTAAAATGAAGAGCAGGGAAGGACTCACCGGAATCGGCGCGGCGACAAGGACCGGGGTGGCACGGAGGCAAGTGCAGGTATCGGCGCGGAGGCGAGGACCGGGGGTGTCGCACGGGGCAGTCGCTGGAACGACACTGACCGGTGGGGGCGGCGGGGCAGGGCTCCACCGCACCTCCATCGCACGCTTCGATGGCTTCCCTCCCGACATCCCTCGGCCGTCCTCCCGACATCCCTCGGCCGTCATACCGACATCCCTCGGCCGTCCTTGTGGGGCGGCGCAGGTGAGGGAATCGATGGTAGATTTTTTTCTTCCCTCCCAGTCGGATTTTGATTAGATTTATCTATTTTCTGCATTGAAGGAAAAAGTAAATCGAATTTTCTACACATTCTCCTAAAAGTACCACAATGATATATTTTGCTATGTAATTTCCAAAGTTCGATCAATTAGGGCAATTTTTTTTCTAGCGGGAGAAATGAAAAGAAAAAAAACTGCAGAATTGTGAGAATTTGTCAAGAAAAGGTTCAGAATAAAAAAAAAGAGACGAAATATTATTTAATATAGCAAAATAATAATATAATAATATAGCAAATAAAATGGTTTTCACGAATTGGGAGCATTATGAATATTTCAGAGATTTACCACCCCCCCCCAAAAAAAATTATCAGAAAATGTGGAACTGAGAATCTAGAAGAAATTAAATTAAATATGCACGCAGATGGTAATGGGACAATCCAAATAACTCTTTTCAATTTTTATTTATTTATTTAAATGTGATCTCCCATTCATTCCGCGGAAAAAAATCGTTTGAATCACCGTTCATGCCGAGACGCAGATCTCATATTTTATTTTGAATAAAAAAAAAAGTTTAATTTAGCATTATTAGACCAAGAAAAATAAGAACTTAATAATATTTTTCATTATAAGTTTGTGGACGCCCATTTTTTTTCTGGTTTCCCCTCGAACAGCCTTCGCGCAACGTTCCATCGCATGCCGGATATCACATCGAATCTTAACGAGATTCGATCCGGTCTTAACGAACACCACCGAGGCTCCGCCCCAGTCCTGATGCCTGTGGCCACAATGGGAATCGGCTTCGTTGGCGTTTCAGTCATTCCTGATTGAAAACTCCTGGAAGTCATGCAATTGCAGTGCTTCTCCCCGCGAGTGCATGCCTCTTCGCCACTGGTGCAGACCTGTGGGTCCCGAGCGTCCCACCTGGGAGGATCCACCTAGCAATAGCAGCCCCATGAACGAGTGATCCTCCCTCGACCGATCCTCCCTCGACCGATCCTCCCTCGACCGATCCTCCCTCGATAGTCCATCGTCTGCTCCATGGCCGAGAAAGCGAACTCGATCTGCCTCGACCGAGGGCGACCCGGACGAACTCGCCCTCGTTGCGTGTCGATGCACGACGGAGCGAACTCCAAGAACCGCCTCGGGGAAAAATGCAAAACGGCATCGTCGCAATCATCGCATTGGGTCGCAAATGAATGAACGAGTGAAGGCCGACTCCTTTGTCGCATGTGCTTCGTTTGCTTGTACAGGTTTCGACCGGTTCTGCCGACACTTAGTGACTCTATGGCACTACGGATGGAGGCAGCCAACACGCGATAAGTGATTTTATTTAGTGATAAGTTATTTTATTTTTATGAGTAATTTTTATTAGAACTGTAGGAAAATCTTCTCGCCTGACGATGGATGAAAGGTTCAAATTTTGTGTTTTTTTTTAAATTCATTCATAAAGAGATCATATATTTTCATGTTTTCCCCCAGACAACAGCGACTCGACGAAGCATCGACACCGGCAACACCTGAAGGAGAATCTTCCATGCGGTCCGCGGACGAGGACCATTTTCCCTTAAATGGATTCGATCCCAACAATTAGGGGTTGCAACCCAGGCATCGCTACGTGAAACGCATCTGATTGGCATTTGGAAGCATCCCAAGGCCGTTAGGCGCCTACGACACAAATGACGCGCCACCAGATCTCCCGTTTTCGCCACGATCTAAGCGATCCGCATGGATCATGACGAATCGATGGCAAATTAGATCATTCTCTTCCCGACTCGAGGCAAGGCCTCCTCCCTCCTCCCACGTGCATCCACGGCGCCCGGACCCACGGCGGACATCCTTCGCCGGTGTCTGTCCTGTTCTGTGCGACCATCGTCCTCCTCGCGCTGCTCCTCTCGCTGCTCCTCGCGCTCCTCGCGCTGCTCCTCGCGCTCCTCGCGCTGCTCCTCGCGCTCCTCGCGCTGCTCCTCGCGCTCCTCGCGCTGCTCCTCGCGCTGCTCCTCGCGCTGCTCCTCGCGCTGCTCCTCCGCTCTTTGAGCGACACCCGCTTCGACTGCCCCGCTGAAGATCGCTCTGGACATGCTCCGCCCTTCTGAGGAGATTCGCCCGGCGTCTGACGAGGACCCGAGAAAGGAACACGTCACGAAGATCAACGCACAGCTCTTTCCGGTTGAGGTGATTCGCGAATGCGATAAGTCCACACTTTATTTCCTTGATGGTTTTTCTTCGAGATTTGTCCATCCACGTAGTTCTAAGAGAACTGAATGTGAAATGCGGAGAGTGACATCTGTCCTCTAGAGGATTAACTACTGCTTAGAGACTCGATAACAGGTGTCAATTGATCGAAATCTCATATCCCTTCCTTTTATGCAATGTTACAATCCGCTTTAGTTTATAATCTTCCCTCTGCGCCGTTTCATGTAAAAAAGGAAATAATTTGCAAAAAAATTAGCTGCAGCAGTGACCTTTAGATCCAGAAGAGAAGCTTGTATTGAACCCTAGAACGTCTATTAAGTAACGGGTCTTGCAGTCAGCTGCTCAGCCAAGAGATAATTTTCGCAGCTCATCCAATTGGGGCGCTGCGCTTTCTCATTAGTTTCGGGAAGATCGTCGCGAGGGGCGTGCGAGTACGTGCGTGCGCAAAAATCAATATTAGGCCATGATAGACCGCATTGAAACGTGTTTTTCCTTTTTTTTCGAAATTCGTTCGAGTTCAGTGCTGGGTGTGACGTGACTAACACGGGAAGTAAAAATAAATATTCAGCAGAAATTTAAAGCCTGATAGCTTCCACAAATTTTCTCACCTATCTGCCAGCCGAGCCTCGAGAAATCTCTCACATTTCTAAGGATTGCCAATCCAAAATGATGCAAGGAACGCCCCAACACACGGACGGCGAAGGAGCACCCAAACATCCCAAATCGACCCGGCGACTCGGTCGGGAGTGGGATCAGAGAAAAAGGGAAGATCGAGGACGGGGTGCCTCGGAACGTGACCGTCTATTCGGCCCTGGTCAAGTGCTACCCCCTCCACGCGCTCCTGGACGCGCTGGACGTGAGGACCCTCCACTTCCTCAGCCTGGATGTGGAGGGCGCGGAGCTGAAGGATGGAGCTGAAGGTTCTCTGCCGTTCCATCCGCATTGACTTTCACGTCATCGAGGTGGAGCACCTCTGGAACGACGAAGGAAAGGAACTTGTGAAGAAATTCCTCCTCTCTCTTGGACATAAACTCGTCGGTGAAACGCAAACGGACTACATCTCCGCCAATATGACGGCACCGGAGGAAATGGGGAGAAATGAGGAAAAGTAGCATGATGCCTTCTTCGAGAAGCATTTTCCTCGACGTTATTGGAATCTGATCCACGACGGAATTTTTCTTTCCTCTGGATTGAATGTGTTTCAGGTGCCACGTCCAGAGTGACGTTGTGTACTTCCTAGGCGTATATCGATAAATAAACAAAAATAATATCATTTTCACTTTTAATTTTTTTATCACATCTTTTTCGCAGGAGAATATTTTTGCTTTTGCGAGAGCTTTGACAGACCGATTTCATCGAATTTTTTTTCCCATTTAATCGGCGGAACTCTCCGAGAGACTAGAGCAAGGACCACGCCATGCCAAGCATGAAAGGCAAGCATGAACGGAATGCCAAGCAGCGCGTGAACGGAGCTACCATATCGCCCCACCAGCCGAAGGAGATCAATCAGGTCAGCGCTAATTTGCAGGATGAACTCGGTCGATCGATTTAAGGTCGATTTTAATGTGTGCAAATATTCGCCATTTTTTTCGCAATTATCTAGGCAGAGTAAATATCACTAACAACGGAGGAAAGGGCTGCCTTCGATCCAGGCCCGTCGAGGACATCATCATTCATCCCGGGTTCAAGGGCTACCACAATGACCTCGATGGGCTAATGCACTTTGATTCCGTTCATTTCAATTGGCTTATCGAGATCATCAAATTTCCCCATGGGTAAGATTAATAGAAATTTTAGAACATTTGATTATTCGGTTTTGGTCTCATGGGCAGATTAATTGCCATCAGGTCTGATGCATGACTGACGCCAGTCGCCAGTCTGCCAGGCCAATGCCATGACTAATGCCATGACTAATGCCGTGTCTAATGCCAGTCGCCAGTCTGCCAGGCCAATGCCATGACTAATGCCATGACTAATGCCGTGTCTAATGCCAGTCGCCAGTCTGCCAGGCCAATGCCATGACTAATGCCATGTCTAATGCCATGTCTAATGCCATGATTGACGCATGCCAATGTTTTCGTTTTTCTCTTCCTAGCACTAATTCGTCTAGGAGCGAGGTCGATTTTCCTCCCAGATGCAATCGTTCCGATGTGCCTCCTAAAAGCGATGGAGAAGCCGATGGATGGAACGCCGACGGAAGCAGACCGATGGAGTGGAGGTCGATAGAGCGGAACTGCACCATTATCGGCCGGCGGAAGGTCGACTGCCCGAAGCGAGTGCGGGAACTGCTTATGCCGATTTTGGACCAGCGCCGATGCGCTAATTACTGGTACAGGATGAACCTAACTTGGAGTCATCTGTGCGCGGCGACTTTGGAAGGTGGCACTGGGTCTTGCCTCGTGAGTTCATCGTGAATTTGCCTTCAGGCCAAAATAAATTGGCACAAATCATGAATTAACATAGTATATCCTGAACGTAACTGTTACGTTCGTTGTGTCGAAAGGTATGAATGCTAAATGAAAGGGCGAATGAATGGAAGCATTTCAGTTTTGCATCCAAGTATCTATGCACGAAAATATTAAATCATCACACTCACTCATTCATTCGTGAAGATTATGCGTGTTTCATGAATTATGCATCATGTCTCTGGCGTATTCACGACCGCAATCGACCGAGTCCGAAGAGGAAATGATTTTTCAATATTTCTCGATCAGAAATTCAGAATGGCCCCTTTTTGCGGATTTTAAGAGAAAATTCTGCATTTTCAGCTCTGTCGAAAAAAAAAGGGAGAAATTATTTTTTGCAAAAGTTCTCCTGAATGCCTTTTCTTCCCCTTATAATTTTGCTTTATAGTTGTGCAAAACAGCCAAAAAGGAATGAAACAAAAGCAAAAAAAGGAAATCAAAACATACTTTTCCTTTGGAAAATTGGAGTAGAAAAACAAACCCATCGCTTTCAGACTGCTCCAGAAAGACGCTTCCTGACCCCTTCGCATCCACAAGCGTACTGATACGCATTCCGTATCCTGCAGACCTACAACCTTTAAAGGCATTGCCTTCCATGCCTCGCGCGTGAGGCTAAAGTCGAGCTGTAACTAAGTGATCTGGCGCCCTGTGCGAAGTATCTTTCCCCCCCCCCCCCCCCCTCACCCCCCACGTGCGATATTAGCGATATTAATCCTGCGGCCCCCCCTCTCTTCTATACCTCTCCAGCTACCCCAATAACTGCAATACATTAGATATTAATTTCTGTTTAACTAATTAAAAAAAACTACATTCAGGATAATTGCAAATTTGTAGAGTTTTTCTCATATGTTGGAGTGATTTCTCAACCACACGCAGCCCCCTCGGTACGGCTTTCGGTTAAGATTGCAGCGACTTGGGCCAAAGCGACCGAAAAGTCACTTGATAAGAATGGAGGAAAAGAAAGGTGTCATGGAAAAGCAAGAAAGGAGGGCGCAGAGGTAAGAGAGGGGTTGGGCAGGGACATGGGACAGGGGAGGCAGGAAAGAGGATAATGTAAAGACTGGGAAGGTGAGAGGCGTAAGTGCACCGGCGAAAGTCTGTGGGAGGCCCAGGAAAGTAACCGAGAGAATGGGAAAGCCGGGGAAGGCGAGAGAAATGGAAACGAAAGTTTGAAACCCTCCCCTATTCATTGCGTGCTCCAATTTTTCTCTTCCATCTTGTGTTGCCCGTGAATCGATAATGTATCTTTAAACGAATTGAAGTGGCATGCGTCCCATGATTTAGGTTACATTTTAGCATCCTTCTGTTACGGGTTGGCTAAACGACAGAGTGCCTCAGGGCGCTATGCTTTCGTTTCATTATTTATCTGGAAAAGTTGAAACTATTTTCTTCCCAATTGGAATGTGTCACATGTAGGGTGTATTAGTGTCGGTATGGATGGTAGCTGCCATGTTAACGACTGCATCGCGTCGAGTCTCTTCCTGAGGCTCGTTCTACGTATTGGGCATGGCACGTGACACATTACGCAGAACCATGCCCAACGCTTACGATATCATTGAAGGAGGAACTAAGGGATCGATCGAAATTCGAATAATCGACCGATTGATCGATTAAGTTGCTCACGATTAATCTATTAACTATTTTAATCTATCGACAGCCCTACTAAATATGCGTCGCAAAAAAATATGCAACCCCTAATCGGTCGAGATTATTATTTCGCGGAAATATTAAAACAAAGAAGTATGCGCATGCGTTCACGAAAATAATTATTTTCTCAAATATTTTCTCTGCAAAATATGTTTCCCCTTACTTTTCGCAAGCAAAGAGTTGAAGCAGATGCAACATTTTTTCGAAAAATCCGCAAAAAAAAGGGGTTCATTCTGAATTCCTAATCGAGAAGCGTGGAGAAATCGCTTCCACCTCTGCACGGCGGACATAACATCGAATTGCATCGAGACTTGATCCTATCCCATTGTGCACCCGTGTTGACAGGGAAGGAGCCCGTCGAGGCTTCGCCCCAGACCGGATGGATTGGGCTAAAGCGGAAATCTTCATTCGCGCTTTAGAGACTCCCGGTTAAGAACTCCTGGAAGTCATGCGATGGTAATGTTTTTCCCCGCGAGTGCAGACCACTTCACCATGGGTGCAGACCAGTGCACCACGAGCACCCTACGGGTCAACACATGAGGAGATCCACCCAGCAGTGTCTGGCTCATGAACGAGCGATCCTCACCGAGCGATCCTCACCGAGCGATCCTCCCGGACCGTCCCGGACGAACTCGTCCTCGCTGCGTGCCGATGCACGATTGAGCGAAAGTCTAAAAACGTTTAGTGTGTCTCAAGTACTGCCATGTAGAACGGATCTCATTGACGTTGGCATCCCGAGGCCGTTAGGCATCTACGACACAAATTACCCACGTAACCGAGCTCCCTTTTTCGCCGAGGTCTACGCGATCGGGCCACGATTCTCCTCCTGACTCGCAGCCACACCTCCTCCCTCCGCGATGCGGGAACCCGCTGCGGACATCCTCCGCACCTACCGGCAACTGCCGTCTCTACTCTCCTTGAGCGACACCCGCTGCGATTGCCACCAGCTGCGGATCACGTTGGACTTCCTACCCCCCCCCCCCCCTTCCGAGGAGATCCGACGAAGACTCGAGCGAGGGACAAGCCACGACGAAAATCATCGCGCGGCCCTTTCCGGGCTCATACGATTCGCGAATTCGATACGTCTATAATTCAATCGTTTTCCTGATTGTTTTTTTTTTCTTATTATGTCCGCACATGTAGATCTTAGTGAACTGAACTTGAAATGCGGTGGGTGACATCTATCTTGTCGAGGCATAACTACTGCTTAGGGATTAGATACAAGGTGTCGAGCGATCGAAACCTCGCCTTACTCCCGTTTTGCAAAATTATAGTTGGCCTTAGTCCATCACCTTCTTTCATGTGAAAAAAATTAAGTAAGTAGAATTGCAGAAAATTTTGCTGTTGCGGAGCGCTTTAAATACTGAAAAGATCCTGAGTAAGAAAAGATCCTTGAACGGCTCTTGCAGTCAGCTGCGCAACCAAGAGGTGATTTTCGCAACCTATCCAGTTAGGTCGCTATGCTTACTCGTTAGTCTCGGAAAGATCGTCGCTAGGGCCGTGCGAATACTTGCGAAGATCGGTTTTAGGCTAAAAAAAAGGCGACATTGCAGCATGTTTTTTTGCAAGGTCAAAAATTGGTTCAATTTCTGTGTTCGCTGGCGATTAGGACCAGTCTTGCCAACGTGGAGGGGAAAACGAAAACTTCAGCTGGAATTTAAGGCTCGATAGCCACTGCAGAGTTTCTCGCCCATCCGGCCACAAAGCAACGGTGCAACGACCGTCGACTGCAACCTCCACCTCCCTCCGCCCTCCGCAGAACCGCCGGGCCCACTTCGCGGAGGCCGGGGCCACTGGCCGGGATGACGACGTCGAAGACCTTGAGCGGAAGCACGGGTGGACCGGCCTCCTCGCGGAACCCAACCCGCGCCTCATCCCGCCGTTGATCACCAAGGGGAGGCGCGCCTGACTCGCATCATACTGCTTGTCCCCAAAGGACGATTTCATACAAGTACGTCTCCAGAATACGAAGTGGTTTAGTAGTTCAATACTTGCATTGCGACTGATCAGCCCTTCAAATTCCAAATTTTAGAAATGCATTTTGAGCATTTTCCCTGTGTTTTTGGTGGAATTTACCATGAAACTTTATGCGATATTAGATTAAATTAAGGCATAATTTTTATTTTTCGTTAAAAATTATGATGTACTTCATTTAACTCTCACTGCTCAAATTTGTGAGTCAAAGGCCCGAACATTTTATTGTGGTACTTATCCTTACATTTTATTGCTGTTGCTTATCTTTACCACATTATTTTTGTTCGGAATGCAGCGTATCTGCCACGCAATTCACCAAAGGTTAAAGTGAATTTTGTTCGCCCTTGTTCACTGCATCACTGGACAGAATATGAGCCCGTCCCGGATCTGAAGACCGAAAGAACGCCACTGAACGCACGGGCGGTGATGGAGTACCCGTACAACCCGAACCGACCCGACGCTTCGGTCGGAAGCGGGTTCGGCGAAAATGGGAAGATCGAGAACCCGGGATACCCCGGGACGCGACCGCCACCTATTCGGCCCTCGTCACGTGCTGCCTCCTCCACGCGCGCTCCTGGACGCGCTGGGCGTGAGGACCCTCCACTTCCTCAGCCTGGATGTGGAGGGCGCGGAGCTGAAGGTTCCTTGCCGTTCCATCGCATTCAGTTTCGCGTGATCGAGGTGGAGCACCTCTGGAACGACGAGGGAAAGAAACCTCTCAAGAAATTCCTGTTCTCCCTCGGATATAAATTCGTCCATGAAACACGAACGGATGAAATCTTCGCCAATCGGCTTCGGAGGAAAATGGGGAGAAATGAGGAAAAGACGCATGATGCCTTCTCCAAGGCTCATTTTTCTCAAACGTTATTGGAACCTGATCCACGTCGGAATTTTTTAATACTCCATGTTGAATGCGCTTCAGGTGCCACGTCCGGCGTACAGTTGTGAAATTTCCAGGTGTATATTAATAAATAAACGGGAAATGCTTCAATTTTTTTTGCATTCTATTTTTTTTAATCATATCTTTTTAACAGCTGAATCTTTTGCTTTCACGAGAACTTTCATAGACCGACTTCTTCGAAAAAAAAAATTGAATCGGCGGAACTTCCGACCACGCCGAGAGACGGGAGCGAGGACCACGCCATGCCAAGCACGAATGCCAAGCACGAACGGAATGCCAAGCAGCGCGTGACCGTATTTCCCGTCCAGCCGAAGGAGGTCAGTCTCCGTTCCGAAGTGCGATGGAGAGAGCGCTCTTCCTGCTCCTCGGCATTCCTTTGCTTCGAGGCCAAGGTGAGGAGATTTTCAAAATGTGTTTCCGACTGTAATGGCTAATTTTGAGCCATTAGGATCGGAATCCTATAGAATCACCTTTTAATTCTTTACACAACTAATTATATTTCTACTGTGCGAAATATTACCATAATTAGTTGTCACAGCTAATTGTTGCTATTTATGTGGTTGGATTACATCTCGGTAAAAGCGAGATGTTAATTGCGTGGTACATTAAAATCGACTGAAGACGGAGTTCATCAGCATGTCGGTCGCTCAAAGCGCGTCAATTCCCCCCGTTCCTTTCTTTCGCTGACCCTCGGAGACTGCGGGCTGGAGGGGGAGCGGAGCCGGATCGTGAACGGGACCTCCGTCCCCGACGGGAAGTGGCCCTGGCTCGTGAGTTTTCCCGTCCGGCCTCTTCAAGCTGGGCGACTTGGCGTAACTTTTTTTTTTTGGTTGCTGCTCATTTTGGCTCGAATCATGGATTTCGTCAAGTTTGATCATTTTCCCTGATTGCAAATTTTTTTGGTCCATAAAATGACGAGTGAACGTGCTCATTCCCTTTCATTATGTGAATAGATGAACTCAAAGATCATTAACTTCAATTCTCAATTAATTGATGAATTGATCATTTAATTCATGATCTGAATAATTTTTCTAAATTCATTGCCTGATTGATAATTGTTTCAAGTATCAATTCGGTAACGAGTTGATCGATCAATGAATCGATTGATTAATGGATATATCGATGAATCAAATCACCGATCAATTCATCCGCGAAATCATCAATTAACGAGTCGACATCGACCCCCCCCCCCCCCCCCCCCCCCCCCCCCCCCCCAGCTGTCGGTGGAGTCGGAGGGCCGGGGGAGCCAGGGGACGTGGTGCGGGGCCACCCTGATCTCGGAGCGCTGGGCCCTCTCCGCGGCCCACTGCTTCCCGCAGTACGTGCGAGTCCATTTTCCATCTTCTCGTTTTTTTTTTTTTTGCATTTCGATGAAAACAGTCGCGACTCGGTATTAGCTGCTGCTCTATGATCGTATCGATTGCACGCTTCAGTTGTTGGGAAAATATCTGACTGTAATGAATTTACGATAAATTTCATTATCAGGGTTAGTTATCAGTCAATTATCAAGCAATTATCAGTTAATTATCAGGGTTAGTTGTCAGAGTTCATTATCAGGGTTAGTTATCAGTCAATTATCAATCAATTATCAGTTAATTATCAGGGTTAGTTGTCAGAGTTCATTATCAGTACTAAGTTATCAGGGTTAATTACAATGCAGCACGAAAAGTGCCGTGTTATTTTTGCAGTGCTCATTTCTTCGGTTAAGGTTTTTCGGATTTGTGCTTTTCGGGGATTCGTTCGGATCAATCGATTCAAGATTGATTTGAATGCGTGCAAAAATATTAAAAATGTTGCTTGCAATTATCTAGGAGGAGCAAGCATCACTGGCGGCGGAAGAAATGGCAAGTTTCGATCCAGGCCCGAGGGGCGTGGCTGGCCTGGCCGGTCGAGGCCGTCGTCGTTCATCCCGGGTTCAAGGGTCACCACAATGACCTTGGTGGGTGAATGCATTTGGCTTCGTTCGTTGCAATTGGCTTTCTTGAGAAGATTATTATTAAACTTCCTCATGGGCAAAAGATACGTGTAAATTAATTTAGAATCCGGTTTTGGTCTCACGGGCAGATTGAAAGCAGATTGACTGCCACTAAGTCTGATACCTTGGTGGATGCCATGACGGATGCCATGACGGATGCCATGACGGATTGACGCATGTCAATGTTTTCCTCTTTCTCTTCTCAGCACTAATCCGTCTAGGGGCCAGGCCGATTTTCCTCCAAGACGCAATCGTTCCAATATGCCTCCCGAAAGCGGAGGGGACGCCGATAGAGGGGAGGCCGATGGAGGGGACGCCGATGGAGGGGAGGCCGATGGAGGGGACGCCGATGGGGCGGAACTGCACCATTATCGGCCGGGGGAAGGTCGACCCGGAGGATCCCGACTATCCAAAGCGGGTGCAGGAGCTGCCGATGCCGATTTTGGACCCTCGCCGATGCGCTAATTACTGGTACACCTACAGGATGAACCTGACTCAAGGTCATCTGTGCGCGGGGACTTTGGGAGGTGGCACCGGGTCTTGCCTCGTGAGTTCGTCGTGAAATTACCTTCAGGCAAAGATAAAAGTTAGCATGAATCATTGAATAAAGATTAACATGAATAATTACTTAATAATTATCACGAGCCAGTAATTATTAATTAACATGTTTAACTAATGATTAATTAGCTTAGTGTCATTGAAAAGTAGCTTCAATAAGCACAAGAAATGCATCAATTCGTATTGCTCCGCTAATTGAGCCCTTCTTTCCATGATCACTTGAAATTTCATCGAAATGATTAGTTATCAATAGGTAGCGCCATTTACCTTTCTTCAACCCCTTCCTGCCCCAAAATAGAGCGTCCTGGTTTTCCTCTCTAAGGTTATTAATAGGAACAAAATTTGACATCTCTTCCTCTTGCAGCACAGTATCACTCCGTCTTTTTTGTTGTTTGTGGTGCACCATTTCGCCATGAGAAGCGAAATTAGCTGTCGTTCATTTAAGCTTAGAGTGCTGGCTCCGGTCCCGTCCCACAGTGTTGCCGAAATTAAGCCAGATTCAAGACTACTTCAACTTTGCATTGGCATCTGGATCTGTTTTTTAATGTATGAGATATTTCGTGCTGAGTCATTAGTTGGTTGAAGCGGTGGTTAGCAGTGATCGAAGTGATGGGCCATGGAGATACCTCTCATACGGACATCCCTGAATTAACAGGATGGCGCGCACCATGGATTTCATGCTGGAGGCATTCCTTCCTCAGAGTTATTCAGATGGTTTGAGGAACTCCAGATAGGCATAACGTTCCGTGTCCGCACTGAGATGGTTCCTGAAACGCGAAACTGGTCGCAGATCGGTCTAACGTTACACAGCGTCTTAAATGTTTCGCGAACTTATGAATTGGCCTGCGATTGGCCTGACGTCGCACGTTCTCAACGAGATGTCTCGAAGATCACGACTCACCCTCACAGGCCTAATTGGCCCCGTATATCGAGAATTGGGTTTTGAAAGAAAAAAGGTTGACTCTTGACGTGACCTGAAGGCATTGCGTTTTTTAGGCCTCGACCTAACGTTAGTGAGTCCCGTAGAGAAGATTGGGGAGAGGAGTTGAAGAAAGGTAAAACCATTGAAAATAGGTTTTCACATTACTTCATGGATATATCATTTCTGCACGACAGGAATCGATCATGCTGAGGCATTTTCCCCCCGGCAGAGCAAAAAAATTCCCATTTCTTCCGCCTGTCAGAACCTCGCGACATTTTCAGGGAGATTCCGGCGGCCCATTGCAGTGCAAGGACTTTGAGACCGGGCGCTGGGAGGCGGCCGGGGTCGTCTCGCTGGGCGTGGGGTGCGGGACGCCCGGCTTCCCGGATGTCTTCACCGACGTCAGGCACTATGTGCCGTGGATCATGAGCACCATTGAGCAACACAGTCGGAAATAAAAATGTATATATATTTAAATTACATTCTTGATTTTTGCAGAACACGGTGGCAGAGATTGATTACTGATCGGTGAATCATCGATTGAGCAAGGAGATCCAGTCATTGTATGTCAAATCGCGTTCGAATGGCTGTGAGACAGCGATTGGAGGTAGAAAAGTCTGTTTAGTCAGCGGAATGTCGCGATGTCGGGGTCTGAGCACGCTCACTCTGACATACAATTCCGGCTCCCTGCCATGCGGCGAAGTTTGAGCGATCTTGTGGTTTGAGCGATCCCGCGCGAGAGCGATCTTGTGGTTTGGCGATGGTGATCTGAATTCCGCGGCTTCGTTTATCGCGTCGGGTGAGCCGTGCTACGAACGCGACAGGGACCGTGACTCGGCGATGCTGCCTGCCGGATCATGAGGACGAAGAGCTCGCCTCGCCGGATGATCTCGCTCGCCTTCAAGGCGGGAAGTGTGGAGTGGATCAACCGCAAGTGGACCAGGCAGCGACCGATCGTCAGGATCCTGAAGCTGGTGACGCTCCTCCTCCTCGCCTGTCCCCTGGCGGTGGTCGCCTTCGATTGGTGCATCACCGTTGCGGCCGTCCGCCTTGCGCCCTCTCTCGTTCATACATCCAATGTGGGTGAGAGATCTTGCGAAGAAGCGATAGGGTGTGATGAGCGGGTCGGGGTGAGAGATTCTGTGGGGAGAGGAGTAGAGAGAGAGATTCTGTGGGGAGAGGGGCAGGGAGAGAGATTCTGTGGGGAGAGTGGCAGGGCGAGAGATTCTGTGGGTAGAGGGGCAGGGAGAGAGATTCTGTGGGGAGAGTGGCAGGGCGAGGGATTCTGTGGGGAGAGGGCAGGCAGCCGAGTCGGGCTATTAATGGGCATGCGATGATCTATCACAATACCATGACAGATGGGTAATGGCCATGTCATGTGAGACCGCTTCATTTGAATGTCATAGGTGCAATGTAATGGAGAAAGGGAAATGGGTCAATTTCAGAATTGAAACATTTCAAGTTGTAATTTTTATTGGAATTCAATTTCACAATATAATGTATACATTACAATGTGAACCCATTTACACTAACCCTTCCCAGTACGATGGCTTGAGGCGATCGCCTGCACTTCGGGGTGGGTCGAGCCAAAATATACCCAAAAGTCATTTTATCTTCTTCGATCGATGCCTAACCAGGAATACTTTAAAGCCTAATATATCAGATGGGGGAAGAGTCACGCAGTGACAGCGCAGGCGACAGCAGAAAGTAAATTTCAGCGACGGTCTCACTTGAGAACATTTTTCACTCGAACGGACGCGATTGGTCGTTTCGACCAAACTGTGCGGTCGTAATTGGAGCATTTGGAATATCGAAAATTATATCGCAATGGGAACTAAGTGCAGATGGTGGTTCCAATCTCATGGCAGGAGGGAGGACCAACCAGAGGAGGGAGGACCAACCCTCCCTCTCTCTCTCAGACAACGTTAAAGGATGCCACTGGGGACTTTTCCTCCTCGAAAGAAAAAAAAATGAGAACGTCTAAGTCGGCAGAGGTGGAGAATTGCATGCCAAAAAAATTTGCAAGTACTACATTGCAAGTACTATATTGCAAGTACACGTACTTCAATACTCAAACCGAGGAGCCAGACGAGACACACGATGACGAATCGATCGTCCCCCCTGGGCCCAATCCCCTTTTAAAAAAAAAGTTGAACATGTCGAAATTGAAACCGCAAATCGACGGTGATTCACCGTTGAATCACCGATAACATTTTTGTACCGTCTTTGTTGTGTCATTCATGGCTAAAAAAAAAAGGGCTCTTCTGACTCAGATGAGGAAAAACGAAAAATCGTCCAGTCGATGTTGGTTCCACGTCAAACACGAATGTCCCTTGGGACTTCGATGGAGGGCTCTCAGAAGAACCTCTAAAAAAAATTAATTTCAATCCTGTCTAATATCTGCCTATTCCCTTTTTTTTAAAGATTACATCGACCTACAAATATATGACTAATGCATGAGAAAGTTAAAAAAAAAAAATTGCGACATCGCTCTTAACATAAACCAAACTATCAAAATTTTCTTTTAAAAAACTTCCTAAAGGACTAAAAGTAATGAGCGACGAATAACACGAGCAGGACTTCACATGCGCCAACAGGCGACGACTCACCGAATTCGGACGATCACCCTCGACCCTTTCCACCCAGTTGTACGGCTCGGGCGTGGTGCGGCAGGCGAAGGGCCTGTTCCCCGGGATGGCCCTGGACCGGAGCGGGGACTATGGGATCCTCCAGGAGGTTGCCAGGGCCGACGGGGACGCCGGGGGCCTGGATGTCACCTGGGTCACCCAGGCCTCCATCGACCACATTCACAGGGTCGCCCAGATCGCGGCTGCCTGGCAGGTATCGCTTCCACTTCCCCTGTCGGAGGAATTTTCTGAGCCTTCTCGTAATTTATTTCCTAAATTGTTATTATTATAATTTTTGAAAATTATTTATCCAAAAAAAAATGTTGGAAATCATTTAAATTAAGTCCACTTCATAAAAATACGAAGAAATTCACTAACGCACTTCCCTTCTCACTCCATTCATACATCCATGCATGGAACGCCTTCGATCCGAGTGAAACGAATCGATCAGGAACGACGCTCGCCCAAATGGCACAAGGGGAAAGGGCAAATATTGTGACTTGCGAAAAAAGGAGCGTGATGCAGCATTTCGGATCGCCGCAATGCAATAAAAGGTTCGGCCCGGAACTGAGCCCGACGAAGGCAATCTCGCTCCTATGGCTGCCCTGGAAATCCATTCCTTTCCTTCTGTGGGGCATTACAGGCGAAAAAGACCGGATATTCTGCCAGTAATATCCCGTTGTAATAAAAAATTAAATCTTCAAGGAATCCTCTGATGTAATATCCTAGGATGAAGCCGATAGACGTCAGCCTTCTTTTTATTACAATCATTACCATTACAATTATTGCAAGTGCTGTACAATCTCTGCCTCATTCTCTTAGCCATGTTCTCATTGGCGAATAATGTTGCAACAATGTTTGCGATTCATCATGAGAAAAAAGGTGCATGCCAATCGTATGACAAATTCGACCTTGCCATTTTTTTGTTGGCTCACTCTCGTTCTAATATTCTATTGGTTAATTTATCTGATTCTGTTGCGGGTGGATTATTTGTTTTCTGTTGCATTTTTTTTTTTTACAGGGGCCGATTTCTTTCGTGGTGTTCACGTCGACACCTGCCAATATTGGCATCACACTGCGGGTCATCCAGTGTCTGCGGAACGAGCATCCGCTCGTGTCGGAGCACGCGACCTTCCACATCGTCTTCCCCGTTCGCCTGATGGCCCCCGAGGCCAGACTCCCTTTGGGGATCGAGGTCACCCGTGCCTCCTGCCGGGACATCCTTCGGCAGCTCGCCTTGCACGAGGGCAAGGGGGGAAACTACATCCGCCGGGACGTGGAGTTCCCCCACAATCTCCTCCGGAACGTGGGCCGTCTCGCGGCCGGGACGGAATTCGTGTTCGTCGCTGACACCGACTTCCTCCCGAGTCAAAATATGAGGCTCGATTTCGTGACCTTTGCGAAGAAGGGGGACTTCTCGACTCGCGGTCGAGACAAGACGGTGTACGTCGTGCCGAGCTTCGAGGCCGAGCCGAAAACGGACATGCCGCAGACGAAGTCAGACTTGATTGAGCTTTGGAACAGAGGCATCGTGCGGCCGTTCTACACCGGGATAGTCATGCACCTCCAGGTTTCCCATTTTCTTATGTCCTATTTCTGTACCCGATTGCCCTTGCAAACATCTCGCATATGAGATACATGTGCAGCTTCTGTAGATTCTGAGGTCAATTTATTATTTGCTTGTTTCATGAAGTATCCCGGAGGTGCTGAAAAAACTCATAATTAACTCTTGAGCTCTCATGAGATCTTTCTCATGAGGTTTCTCATGTTTATCCTTAGGCTTCGCAACGTCCTTTCGAGGAATATGCGGATCCATCAGGTCTCACAACTCTCCCATTAGAAATAGATTTCTTAAGCTGCCCTGCTAGAAAAATGTCACTCAAAACTCATGAGTTCTCATGAGATTTCATAACTTCCTTATGAGTTTCTCATGAGAAACTTGTGAGACCTTCATGAGGCCTCTGTTCGAAAGCCTCATGAGGATTTCATGAGGTTGTCTTAGCACGGTGACTTCATGAAACTAAATCATGAGTTCCTTTCATCGCTACGAGTTACCCAATAATGATTCCTAGTTTCGAAAAAGTCTTTTTTTTTTCTGCCTTCATCATTTGTATCACTAGTGATACGTTAAGTCCAACACTTACATGTTCATCATGGCAACATGTATCATCGGGGATTGAAATTCCTGAAATAATCCAGGTAAATCATATGTGATATACAATTTACCGTGTTCGATATTCATGGTCAGAACCACGCGCAAATGTAAACCTGCTATAGTCTTGGGCTTTTGGCACGGCCATGATATCCACAGAAAATCGAACGGCAGCAAACACCTAAAATAAATTTTGCAAAAAGAAACTGCTAACTGACGCAGCCTCCCATATCTGTGAATTACACCGCCAATTACACCGCCAATTACCACTCTGCGCGATGCTCTCACAGGGCTGGACGGACTACTTGAGGTGGAAGGCGCTGCCCGCCGCTCCCGAGATGTCGGTAGGGTACGAGGTGGAGTACGGGTACATGTACGAGCCGTTCTTCATCGCGAGGAATTCCGCGCCGCTCTTCGATGAGCGGTTCCGGCAGCAAGGATGGGACAGGAATAGTCACGTAGGTCATGACACGATCGTGTTTTTATAGCACTATAGTGGGTAGGTCTGAACACAAGTCCATTATTATTATGAAAATTATTTCGATGATAAATTATTTCTATAATTCTATATAACTGTTATTAAGGAAATTAAACTTATTCTTCTTATCCGTTCAGTCGAGTACGACTCTCGGCCACACTATGGATCAGTGTTCTCCATGTCTTCCGATCTCTCACGGCTTCTTTCAATTCTGCTATGTTCAATCCAGTATCTTTCTTGATGGTAACCAGTTCCGGATCCGATGTCTCATTCTCCTCTGCCAGATGGTTCTGATGTTCACTTTCGTATAACTTCTCTGTGTACTCTTTCCACCGATCACGTATTGCTTGCTGGTCATGAATTCCTGGCCATTGCTCCCACGAAATGTTGCTTTCCGAGACATGAATGTTAACCTTGCCCTCTTCACATGGGTGTAGTGTTCTCGTATTATGAAATATTGTATCTCGTATCTCGTATTGTGAAATTAAACTAGGGAAAATTAATTCGAATTAAAAGCTACTTAAAAACAATACCAACCGTGAAGGAATACTTCTAGCGAGTTGTGCGAATAACTGCAAAGGAAGAGGAACTCACTCGCAAATTTTTGGATCCGCAGGCTTGTGAACTGTATATGGGAGGTTACACGTTCGCCGTCCTGGACAACGCCTTCATCGTCCACGACGGCTTCAAGCAGGGGAACTGGGAGACCAGCCCGGAGACGCGGGAGGACCTGAGGATCAACGCCTTCCGGAATCGGGGATTCCGCACCCAGCTCCTCCGCAGGTACGCTCGCCTCGGCCGGTCCTGCAACGCGTGGGAGACGAGGCACATGGAGCTCTGGCAGATGGTTCTTGGGTCTTTCGGTTGAGGGTGTTGGGACGATTGAGTCCTTGGTTCTTTGGCTTTGTTTTCTTTGTTGACAATAAATTGCAAAAGTTGTCACACTTATTGAGACGCCTTCGCTTTCGCATGGATTTTATTTGGTTCTGTCGGAATTCCATGATGGGCTACATCGATCGGGCAACTGCTGTTTCGTTCTCATTTCCTCCCATGAACTCGAGGTGAAAATTTTTTATAATTTAAATTGTTGAATGAAGATGCAGGGGTTGACATGAGTGCGGGTCTCATTGACCGGACGAAACTCCAACTGTGGCGATGAAATCTGGAGTCTACACCAGATTTTTAAAACAGAGACCGCGAGTCCACTGCAACGAATGTCATTGTTTTAGGTGTGGTCGGGGGGGGGGAAGTAAATACGGAAAAAAAAATACACCGTAAAAAAAAAATATATATATGTATCGCACGATTATTCGGGATCTGGTTGTCAAAAATCAAAATAAGTAACTGCCTTATACTCGTGGAGTTGCGAAAAGTCGAAGATACGTAACGGTCGCCACTGTCTGGGTAACGGTCACCAGTGTCACGATGAATCGAAGCTGCCTTCTCTATCTTTTTTGTCCGGCACCTTCGAAGAGCAAGTCTGAAAAGGAATTTCCACTCATCCTGCCGGTCGAAAACCTGAGGGAAGCCTGCTTTTGATATAATTTGGATGCATAGCTGAATGACCCCAACAAATACTTCGAGAAGATGTGACCATTACCCTCTGTCAGAGGGTAATTGTCACATAACACCATTCCAAATTGAAACCTAAGCGGCAGTGGCCCGAGACCGTCTGGCCGTGGAACGTCTGTCTCCCGCTCCCTGGGTCTTTGAGATAGGGCCGAGGGAGTGGGAGGTTGGCGGGAGAGTGGGAGGTTTGCAGTAGAGCAGAGGCCGTTGGGGATCGGAGTGGGTGACTGCCATGCTCGTGTCCAGGTCCCCACTACCCGATTTATGTCATGTATGTTATGGGTATGTCATGGAGTCGACGCCTTCCGTCACTGTCGTGCTATGCGCTGCGCCCGTCTACGGCGCCGTTTAATTAGTATGCTCAAGAGCTGGCATTCCGGTTCTTCTAGCTTGGTATCCTTACGAGGCGATCAGAGGATCGGCCACTTGTGTACTTAATGTATCCTAGCGATTATTTGGAATATTGCCGATCGCAATAGCTTAAAATACACCATATATTACGTTGATTTGGGATATGCATGCTCGTACAAAAAATACAGTCATCTCGTGAAGGAGGGTCACCCAAAAATGTATGCTGCACTCGACGCGCGGCTTCGGCTTTGAAACCGAGGCGAGGAAAACCAGGGAATCGACGCCACCGCGCCCTATCGATATCGATAAAGCCCCTCGCCGCTGAATGGAACCCCAACTAATGGATTGGTTCTCATCGGGGAAACACGCGACGGTGCATTCGCGAGGTCTAACGGATTGGATGAAGGCAGGCAATGGGCACCGTTCCCGTTCCCGGTAAAGGCAGTCACGCTACAAAATCACGTAGTGCATCAGCATAGTTGGAATCGCCTTCCTGGCCATCAAAGAGGCTGAGGTTCAAGTCTTTAAGTGGCCAAGGGACTAAACCTGACCTTAACCACTCTGATCCCCCACGCCACAGGGTCCAGCAGAGCCTTCTGCGCCAGCTACACCCAAATATCAGGCGTAATCGGTGTTCAAGAGGGGTTGAGAAATGTTGAGAAACGCGTTACCTCGTTGAGATCTTCAGGACGCAGATTTGAAGTTCCGGGCGGCTGGTAAAACCCATATCAAGTTCCTACGTGGAATGTAGGAAGTCAATGTTCTCGACTGGATTTTCATTGCAGTAGGTCAGAAACTTTCGGAGTACCCTGTAGGTAGCAAATCTTTCTTTTGTTTGCCTTTCGGGGCATTCAGGCATAGAAAAGTTACTGTGGCATGAATATTAATAGCGCAACCTGTGTGAAATTGTGGGACCCGTTGCTAGGAGTTCAGGGTACACCACACACATAATACACGTCTTTGATTCACGAGCTTTTCCCTTCAATATTTCCTTCCTACATTTCCACCTGCGACTTGCCCGTAACAGTTGCATCTATGCCTCGCATCCGCCAGTCGCCTTCTCTTCCCTCGTACCGTTCATGCGTGATCGCCCTAGTGATCGTCCAACTCTTTCTCCTCTCGACATTCCGCACATTCTCGGGTTGTGTATGCGAACCACCCATAGACAGGCTGGGCATGACCCCTCCATTGCTCAAGGCAGACTCTGGCCAGACATCCAATGAAGGTCAGGACCCGAGCGAGGGGGAAATCACGAAGAGGATCATCGTGCCGCTCTTCCCCGTTCAGGTCAGTCATGGCGAAGTTGCGCCTCGCCTTGAATATGGAAGCGGATGGTCGATCCAATTAAGTTATATGTGGCAGAAGGACTCATCTCAAGTGGACTCATCTCAATCATGAGAATCGCGGAGTCGAAACAGTAGTTGCTAACCAAAGAAATTGTGCATTTAGTGGTGAAAGCATAAAGGTAGGTAGAAGTATAGCTCAGACATATTTGGTAACTCTCAAAAATCGACAACTTTTTGGCGGACGGTCAAAATGTGCGCCTCAAGAGCATCGCAATATTAACTATTGAAATCACATTACAAATGAACCATTTGATTTGAACGCACTAATGAAGGGCGAGTTTGTTCAAAATCTGCTGGAAACATAAACCAGGCCCGAGATACGAAGCCTTTACGTTCCCAACGTTTCCTGGAATTTTCCACTTAGTCGAGAGCCGTTTTAAGCAAGCTCCAAGTGTATTGAAATGATTTTGTCGAGAAAGAATCCAGTCCTTCTTCAATGCAGAATCGATGCAACAAATTCTTCGTGGAAGCTGGTGCTCTGGACGGGAGAACGATATCGAAGACCCTTCACCTGGAAGAGACTTACAAATGGACGGGGCTTTTGGTGGAACCGAATCCTCATTTGTTCAAGAAGATGACGGAGCAGAAAAGAAATGCTTGGCTCGCTCCTTATTGTCTCTCACCAGAACTCGCAATCATGCAGGTAAGTCAGAGCTGTACTAAGGTTTGAACAATTTAAGATGTTCAAGAAAAATCGGAGGGCTTCCTCTGAGCTCTTTAAGTGATTATTGTCCTCTCTTTCCTCGTTCATTGCTCGAAATTCCTTGCGCCGAAAGGAAACCCAAAATTTTTCCTTGGTATAAAATCCTATGAATTTTACGGATTAAATACAAAACATTGTATTCATACAAAAGTGTTTCCCCTGAAAAGCGTTGTACAACTTAACATACCATGAGTTATAATGACCACTTGAAATGGGAAGAAGTAACGTGATCTAATTTAGGGCAGTGATGAAGAGAGAAACATTCATAGGGTTTTATAAGGCACCCTGCATATTACTGGAATATCAAGTAATTCTCCTTGGAATCAGGAGGTGATGGAGTATCCGTACGACCCGAACGATCCGATTGCTTCCTGGGGAGGGGGGATCAGCAAGTATGGGAAAGTAAAGGGTCCGGTAAAGAACGGGACTACCATCTATTCGGCGCTTGTCACGTGCTACCCTCTTCACATGCTTCTGGATGCTTTGGGCATCAAGACCGTCCACTTCTTCAGCTTGGACGTGGAGGGCCTGGAACTGGAAGTTCTCAAGACCCTGCCCTTCTATCGCATCGACTTTCAAGTGATCCAGGTGGAGTTTCTATTCAACGACATGGGGAAAGAACCTCTCAGGAACTTCCTCCTTTCTCTCGGATATACTTTGCTGAAAGAAGAAGGCGGCGAATTCATTTTCGTCAATGTGACGGCACCGGGTGTTGACGTTGGAGGAAGTGGATCATGAAGAAATCAGACGTTTTGGTAGATCCCGGTTACGACATACGATATTTAATTGTTTGCAAGAGTGTTCTTGCAAACAATGGCTTGTGTAAACGCGGCTTGTGTGAGATTCCCTATGAATACTATTTTCCCTATCTTTTAAACACCCAATCCACGAATAGAGCCCTAAGATTTGCCATTGTTTCCCCAAAATACAGTAATAATATACGATTGTTGACACAAAGACTTTTTGGGAATGTCAATTTTACATATTGCACGAAAGATCAGACGAATTTCTAGCATTGGCAGTGTCACGCGCCTGAGTTAATATGATTGAAAACTAGAGGGTTATGCCCATTTCGATATTGACAAACTGCCTTCAGAAAACTCGAATTGCCGAGGAATGTATTCAAAAGGCTTACATATGCACCAATATTTTAAGTTTTCCAGCAACAGACCTAGTTCATCGCGACAGAACTAAAATGAACAGAAGCAACATACAATCCCAATGGTAGTAATTACTGCCATTAATGAAACGTTATGGATACACTTATTTCGTCAAAGATTTTAATTCACAAAAATGTGAAGATCGAGAAAATTGGTGGAAGAAATAAAAAAAAGGGCAGATACATCGAGGGGAACAGTAGGTGACGGTGCGATTGAATTTTTAAATAAAACAATGAGTTCTAGTTCACTACCCTGAATCACGAAGAAGGGATACACCGACAAATGGCTAGACAAACTTCCGCTTTCAGCTGTTATAGCAAGGATGCATGAGACTGGTGGAAGAAGGATTGAGATATTCCACGATCAACCACAAGAACAACTTGATTGGTGAGGCCTTTCCATAAAATATTATGTCACAGAGCTTGCTCCGCAATCCCCCTTTATGGATTTTATGACAAATATTCCCTAAAATGTCTTGAGATTTCAAATGCATTAAACCCGCACAATAAATACGTTCATGTTTTCCTGAAAAACGATATACTATCGAGAGAAGATTTAAGTTACTTTTTATAGCGCTTGAAGTCTTGGTCAGCTCAGTTGGCTCAGTGGTTGGTGCTTGGTTGGCTCAGTCTTGGTCGAGCGTTCGTAGCGTGAGGACGTGTTGGAGGATACTCTCGAGGTTCTGTCAGCTAAGTCGTGAGTTAGTTGTTACCTGGCTACTTTGTAGCAGTATTCATAAGTTTTCTGATAGCTACCTCCAACTTCACATTAGATCAGTATCAATCAGCTTAATTACTTTAAGTATTAGCTCATTACTCGTAGTATTCCTTTTACTACAAGGACTAGGACAGTACAGTCTTACCGGGTTACAACTAGTGTGAAGTACTGCAAAGTATAAGTCTAAAGCAGTAGGAGTGTCAATAGGGATCAATAACATTAAG
>CAJPEV010001585.1:41100-62519 GCA_905338385.1 Darwinula stevensoni
TAGGTACTAGACAGTAAGCAACTAGGATAGTAAAGAAAAAAAAAACAAACAAAACAAAACAAAACAAAAATACAAAAATATTTAGCTTTAAGAGGGTTAGGCCTACCCTAAAATTAAGGAAAGCTCGACCTCGACACGTGATATCGAAATGGGCGGAATCGCCTCTTGATATCACTAACTCTCCTGACTCCTGACTCCTGAAGAGTTCTGCTTGCTGATTTTGGACCATAAGTTGAAGATGTTCTAGAAGTGATCATTCCCTCGCGGACCACCAGGAATGGTTATCCTATTTTTGGCGGCGGAAGGTATAACCATAAACCACTTGCATTCTGCGGTGAATTTCCGCTGGTTTTACACCTTCCGTGCCCGAATACGGATCGCACCTCCCATCTTCATTTTAATGGTGCATTTCTCGACACGTACCGCCATTTTGGAAACGTCATGGGACGCGCATGCGCGAATTGCGGTTCCTCTCCCTGTGTGCATGGGATGTACATGGGATGTATACAAGGGATTGTATCTCATTGCCACCAAGAAGACAACCGCGACGTCTGCATTACATGGGTGTTATGAATAAATTATTGTTTTTTAATTGAATCACCCTCGAGAATTTCGTTCCCAGGTTGACTTCATCCTTCTCATTATATCATTACTCACGAGGTAAAATTTTTCTGCAAGTCATCTGAACGACATATGAGTCGGCATACTGAATAATTACATTGAGTGTCGCACTATCAACACTTCATTCAATCTAAAAATTACATTGAGTTTTATCCATAGAAAAATGAAAATGCGACTCGATGAAAGTGAGCACGAGTCTCACTGCCTTCCATAGAAAAGTTAGTTTGGGAAAGACGCTCATATTTGGCATTACTACTATCTCATGCGACACCCTTTCCTTGAGGGACCTCCTCACTCAACAGGCTGCTCAGTAGACTTGGAATTTCAGCTTGAGCAGCACTGTTTGCTCAGGCAAGTGCTTGGATTTCAATTCGCTTCCTGGCATTAGATTACGATTTTAAACAGGCAAGGACCCTGGGTGATGATGACTCCGAATGCTGTTCTGATTCGAATGCCACACCAATTTAAATCCATCGTGAGAATGGAACCAATATCATGCTTGCGGGCAGACTCGCGACAGAGAAGCTGGAAATAGAAACCGTCAGGGCACTGGGGATAAATGACATTATCGATCAACAGAACACGAATGGAACGATACATTATACGATAAAAAATGCCTCGTGCCTGAGACAACACAGGCCGTTGCCAGGAGAGTCCATAGTGCATGGTACTCAGCACGAACATTCCGGTCTGCGAACGATCCTTTTATCCGCTATTCTGTTTCCTGTCTTTTCCCTTGTGGTTTCTCCTCGACACGGAGAACCCATGTCTATCATCCAGCAGCAGTCCAAATCTCTGGTATCAAAGCGATCCTGCTTCATCATCTTAGTGCTCGTCAAATTCGCTTTCTTCATAACTTTGAGCTCATACTGGGGCTGTGTATGCGAACCACCCATAGACAGGCTGGGCATGATTCATCCATCGTTCCCGGGAGACTCTCGCCTGACATCCAATGACAGTGAGGACCCGAGCGAGGGGGGAATCACGAAGAGGATCATCGTGCCGCTCTTCCCCGTTCAGGTCAGTCATGGTGACGGAAAGAGTGGTGCCTTAACGTTGCGCCTCGCCTGTTTTCGTGATTAATCGGATTTTTTTCGAATGTCGTCCTTCTTGCCCATGCTCCTTGAACATATTACACGCTATCTTCTGTGACATCAAGTCAGGCATTCTAGGAAATCAGGGCATTTTAATTAATTTGCTGTCATCATTGATCGCAGGTATCGCAAGAGAGGAGAATTTCCATCACAACGTTCTAACAAATGAACACTGAAGTACTCAAATAACAGCTGACATGACAGTATTTGCAATGCTTGTAACATGTAATTTTGAAACATGATATAACGAGTACTGTACAGAGACTGTTTCGGCAACGCTAGCTGACCCCTGAGTTGGGGTATCGGAAACCGCAGGGGGGAATGGTGCAGTGGTATGAGGGAACTTACCCCCCACTCTCCCCTGTAATCGAAGCAGGAATAATATAACGTCTAACATGATGAATCGGAACGATCTTACACGCATTGAATGCCCTTCGTCACTATTCACTGTTTTTGGGGTACTTTCCCTTCCCAGTCATTCATATTTAATCCGATCGGCAATAATAGCTGTCGGCCCTTGACATATCCGGGTAACCTACATTTGTCAGTAAATACATTCCAGCTTTCCTATCTCAGCGCTCCACTGCGCGTGGGCCAAGCCGTTTCATGTAAATGTACCATCGACAATAACAAATCAAACATTTGGAGAGAAGTGATCTCTTTTTGATCTGTCAACTTGTAATACCCTTTACAGAATATCGGAAAAGTGGTTTCTTTTTTTACCTAAAGAAAATGGCATGCCAATTCATAATGCTAGTCCTCCTGTTAGCATGACTATTGAAACTGAATATTAAAAATAAGAAAGCGAACACTTCCGCAGAGGCAAATGGGGAAGATGCGTCATTGCAACCACACCAACTGCTAAAACTTGCTTTTAAATCATTGGGTAAACTTTTTTACTTCATGACATTGCTGTCATTCATGTACTGAAATCCCTGAAAAGCGATTCTTGATCAGATGTCGCATTTTCCCTCTAGCATATTTCGCTGCATTTACTCAATCATGAGAAAAGAGAAGTAAAAAAGAAGACAGTAGATTCTCAGAAACTCTGAATGAAAACACTATTTTCACTATGTTCACTATTTGCACTATTTTCAAGCAAAGATTTCTATTCGTGAAAGATGAATTAAAAAATGGTAATCATGTGCACATTGCTCAAAGGCATACTTTCCACAACAAATAAATTTCCTTAAGCAAGAATGTGAGTAGTGAAAAAAGTGTCATCGCATTGTGTGAGGGAGAACTTCAACTCTTCACCCCAACGTCTTCCACATTTGATAGAGAAACTTGTCTTTATCAGGTTTTACCCGTTGTCTGTAATTCGACGGTGATCCGTGAATTCCTGCGTTCGACGGCAAGATATTCATATTTCATTGCGTCTAACTTAATCGCATCGAAATATTTCTTGAAACCGTTTAAAAACGTTAATCTCTATCATTTACTTCAGGATCAGCCAAAAAAAAGAAAAAGCCGTAATAATACTGTACGTGCACTCGTGCAAAGCCAATAAGAGAAGCCTTATTGCCAGCACTTTAAACATGTTGCCATTTGTAAACATCGCTTTGTGCCTAAAACATTGGCAAAGGAGTGGAGGACACATTCTCCTTCATTGTCGTCATTTTAATATGGCATTTGCGCAGTTACTGTAGTCGAACATATTTAAATAGAACGTGGTAAAACTTGACACTATGCCTCTCCCCAACGGCCACCCATGGCTGCTGAAACCTCTACTTCCATCTTTCCCTAGTTTTTGCTCGTCTGACGTTGTTTCATTGGCACTAGGAAAATGAATATCTCATAGGAAAGGAATATGGAGCACACGAAGGGAACCATGAACTGAAAATATTCAATACATATTCCCGGTCACCTGTCTCTCCTATTACGTATGGGCGCCTTTCTGTGATCACGTTTGAGGCTGGGCAATGCCAGTTTCCCTAAGAACCAGTTCAGTCACAGTTCAGTCACAGTTCAGTCACAGTTCAGTCACAGTTCAGTCACAGTTCAGTCACAGTTCAGTCACAGTTCAGTCACAGTTCAGTCACAGTTCAGTCACAGTTCAGTCACAGTTCAGTCAACTGTTCAGTCACAGTTCAGTCACAGTCAGTTCGACATGCTCAAGGAGGAGAGATCATATGGCGGGAGCTGAATTGGTTTATTTGCATCCACAAGCGTAATGGTACGCATTGTCCCATGTCCATGCTCGATGCGCATGGCCTACTGTAGATATTCATAGGCTGGTAGGTCTCGCGAGTTAGACTAAGGCAGCACAGTTCTAGGCGAGATGGGCTGAAAATTTCCTGGATGCGAATGGGTTCAACCGTGGAGTTGCTTCTCATTAGATGGCGCTGCAAGTCTGGGCGATTCGGAGGATATAACGTTCCGAGAGTTAACGGGATGTCTTCATGGTGTCATGCGCTGCTTTCAGCAAGCTCCAAGGTGCCAGGTCTGTCTTGGCCTTGACCGAGTCTCTCTCCCTCTCCGACGCAGAGACGATGCTGCAATTTCTTCGTGGAGGCCGGCGCCCTGGACGGGAGGAGGAACTCGAAGACCCTCCATCTGGAAGAGACTTACAAGTGGACGGGGCTTCTGGTGGAACCGAATCCTCATCTGTTCCATAAAATGACGAGGCAGAAAAGAAACGCTTGGCTCGCTCCCTACTGTCTCTCGCCGACGGATGAAATCAAGCAGGCTAGTACAAACTTAAGAAAAAGTTGCAGTCACGCCTAAAAAGCGATCCACCTAGATGTACACGTACTTACAATCCATAGAAAATCCAGTTTTCGTCAATTAATTTCTGTTAATTTTTTCGTTATTTGGATGGTTCCACTGTATAGAAAGTACTTTTTCGATTGATAAATCACTTTAGGCTCTTACCATGGTGTGCGCAGAAGCATTATTTACCAAACTTAGGTTTCCCATTAAAAAATGGCACGAAAAATGTTCAAGACCATTGTGAAATAGCCCTTATGAGAATGGAATGCACGTACACAACATATAAATGAACATGCACGCATGCGAAGAATGTAAGAGTCTCCCGGATAATAATACATATTAGCATAATCAGGTTGTCTCTAAATTGACTGGAATTAGGTTTTTTTTCGCCTAGCCTATTGCCTAGAAGGGCATAATCTTGTAGGCCTCTCGCGTTCGGTCTCGGTAACAAAGGCGTTGGTTAGAGCGGCCTGGATATGTAATGACGATTTTGGGACACTGTATATGTAACGAATATTATGCACACTGGAAAACTGAATAACGCCTTTTATTACTTTGGCTGCATGCAACCGTCCAGCGCCAGTTTGGAAGGAATTGCGGCTCTTCAGGTGTTCCTGATGAGTCTAACGAGTCATGAATTCATTCGCTCTCTTAACGTGAAAGAAGGCATTTAAATGACCTACATTCAAGCAGGACGGGCTCGGCTATTCTGAGTTAGTGACACGAGGAGGATTCCTGCCACCTTGCATTGTATAGGTAAATTTGCATCGTCTTGTCTGGAAGGGTTCCTCTGGGACAGGAAAGGAATTCAACATTTGTCTTTACAAATCCTTACGGATGGTCGAATAGCCTCGTTTCCATATGACGCTGGTGTTTCATTTCTTATCTAGTGTCTGCTCGATTTCATTCTGTTTCCGACGCGATGAAAATCGTTTCACTTCTGGAACGGACGGACTCCTCCTTTTTCGGCATGTTTGTAATTTGGCAAATTTCCTGGCCAATAGGGAGCTTACCTATAATTATTGAGCTGTGTTTGGGTAGGAAATAAGGTTTTTCTGTCTTTGAGACTTGAAAGCGCGTACAAAATGCTACATTGGAAAGAAACCGAGTTTGAAAATGTTATACAAAAAAACTAAATAAAAACTCTGAATCTGAACGTTGAAAGCTGGAGGGAAAAAACTTTCCTATAGTTTACAGTCTGAACGGATTAAACCATTTTGTGCAATCCAAGCGGCCGGAACACACTCCTCATATACGCTTATATGTTTATCGAATTTTTGTGGGGATAAGACGTGAGAATAAACAGCAATTCCAGTGTCAAAATTTCCCTAAATACTAATGCCAAAATCATCTGGCGGCCATGAAAGTGCGAGGGCCCATTCGAAGTCACTCGCAGTTGGCAAGAATTTCTCCTGAGATAGAACGGACGGACTCCTCCTTTTTCGGCATGTTTGTAATTTGGCAAATTTCCTGGCCAATAGGGAGCTTACCTATAATTATTGAGCTGTGTTTGGGTAGGAAATAAGGTTTTTCTGTCTTTGAGACTTTGAGAAAATGTTATACAAAAAAACTAAATAAAAACTCTGAATCTGAACGTTGAAAGCTGGAGGGAAAAAACTTTCCTATAGTTTACAGTCTGAACGGATTAAACCATTTCGTGCAATCCAAGCGGCCGGAACACACTTCTCATATACGCTTATATGTTTATCGAATTTTTGTGGGGATAATATGTGAGAATAAACAGCAATTCCAGTGTCAAAATTTCCCTAAATACTAATGCCAAAATCATCTGGCGGCCATGAAAGTGCGAGGGCCCATTCGAAGTCACTCGCAGTTGGCAAGAATTTCTCCTGAGATCCTATTTCGAGCAAAAATGTCTACTTCGACCACAAATTGAGACTTTGTAAGAAATATCCCGAAAAGCAAAATTTCCTCAAGAGCTTAAATAAGCAACAGACAACAATGTATGACAATTGCTATGAATAGAAGGATAAAACGAAGAAAAAAAGCCACATGAACGAACACGAATATTTTATTCTGACAGAATAAAATATTCGTCAGAATAAAATATTCAAAGACAGACAGTACCAGCGAATTAGATTTATTGTAAAGCTCTCTAAACAGGAGCGATGCGAGGAGACATGGAGAATTGTCCTTTTTTTTCCCTCAAAGTCCATAAATTCTCCCAGTTACCCTTTTATGATCTATGAGATTCAACACCATTTCCCAATTAACATTTTTGTCATTTAAGGTGGGGACGTAGAAATCCATATATTTAGACTTCGTATTATTGTACTAATAATGCATTGCTCCTTCGATCCAGGAGTTGTTGGAGTATCCCTACGACCCAAACTATTCGATTGCCTCTGGGGGAAGTGCGAGCAGCAGAGAAGGGAGAATGAAGGGTCAGGGGAAGGGCAGGCCCACCAACTACGTGGCCGTGGTCAGGTGCTATCCTCTTCGCATGCTCTTGGATGCTTTGGGCATCCGGACTGTCCATTTCTTCAGCGTGGACTTGGAGCGCGTCGAACTGCAGGCTCNGGGAAGGGCAGGCCCACCAACTACGTGGCCGTGGTCAGGTGCTATCCTCTTCGCATGCTCTTGGATGCTTTGGGCATCCGGACTGTCCATTTCTTCAGCGTGGACTTGGAGCGCGTCGAACTGCAGGCTCTCAAGACTCTGCCCTTCCACCGCATCGAGTTTCAAGTGATCCAGGTGAAGTGCATGTTGGACGAGGGGGTGGAGGGAATTCTCAAGGAGTTCCTGCTCTCTCTTGGGTATAAATTGGTAGGGGAAGATCGCGGCGAGTTCATATTTGCTAATATGACCGCATTGAACGGGGAAGTTGTAAGGGGAGGATAAGGAATAAATGAGTAACATTTTACCAGATTTTCCTTTCATGCTAGAAGAAAATTCACACATTTGCAAAAATGTCTCGTCTGAACAATGGAGAATGAATTGCCACAAAACTGGAAGCATAATCTCCTGTCCATTTTTGACGTTCCGTCAAAACATGCAGCGAAACGCAGCAGTTATATTTGATATGGAATGTTCATCACAAGTTCTAATCACTTGCAAGACTGATAGTAAAGCGTAATGTGTATAAATAAGAGCATATCTGGATTCATCTTACACTTGGACTTCATCCTAAGACTTCGTACTTGATCTTTTAGACCCGCATACACCCCCTCACTCAAAAAATATGCTGGCCAAGAGGTAGAAGGCGAAACGGCTACTCCTTGGCAAACACACCCTCAGCCTGACAGTGGCAGCTTCTTCATGCTCTTCAGTGAGCACCAAAGATGAATGGATTTCAAACACTGTGGAGCAGGCCAGATAGGACTGAACGCAACATGTTACGGTTCTGCGTACGAGTGTCATACTCTCCTCTTGACCCAGCTGTCAGAAGTACTGAAAGTAATATCTAGTTACGAAAGTGTCGTGTCACCCATAAAAAAACGTTGAAAAGCAAGAAAAACCCCACACAGGATACGGTCGCGGATTTACCCTGCGTCGGTGCCGCAATCCAAACAGGCGGCAGCAATTGAGACTCAAAATGGAAAGAAAGAAAATATGAAGCTCTCTTTCCGGTAAGGAAGCAGGAATGTCGTCTCGAATCATACAACATGAGACGGTTTCAAGCGCCAGTCAATGGAGAAGGTATCAGGAATCTTCATTCCTGAAGGAGAAAGACAAAACGGGAAAAAGAGAGACTTAAAACTTGAAAAGCAAGATTTCTCATAAATCTTTAATTTACGTGAAACTGTATTCGGCTCAATCCTTGAATTTGAAGGGAAAAGGAGGAATGGACGTTCATTTTCAGGGATTCATCTCGATAACGTGAAGGGAAAATATGCATTTGACTCCAGTTAAAAATTACCAGCATAACAAGGAGAGAGAGATGGTAGAGGACTAATAGCACAGGAATATCACTAAAGAGGACCTTTTACCTGAGATGAAGAGTGAAAAGTGAAGAGCGACGTCTTTATTGGAGTCGACTGGCACCGAGGTTCCCTTGGACCGGCTCTGTGACCCGCTCTGCCAAATGTGAAATAGTGCAGGGTCTAGGTCTGGCCACTCTCCTTGTGCGACACGTTTGCCTGAATTCATACTCTATGTATCGCTGGGGTTCTGAGGCGTTACTATGAGTATGCCTTCGTACTCCAATGTTTAGCACTATTTTCTGACTGAGAAGCAGAAACTAGGCGTTTAGCACGACTAGCATTTGTTGCTAGTCTCACAAGCAGTTGTAAATGCTTGTGAGAACTCGCGATGAAAACATCAGCCTTCCAATTTTATTGTAAATATTTTCTGACTGAGAAGCAGAAACTAGGCGTTTAGCACGACTAGCATTTGTTGCTAGTCTCACAAGCAGTTGTAAAACGAACACTCTTGAGCGCTACTTTTGTAGTCGGAAGGTTAAAATAACATTTTTAAATCATATTTTGCCGGAGTTCCTTCTTAGGCGTTTTCCTCAAGAACAAGCCTGAGTTTAGGACCTCTGTTCCCAACCGTTTTCTGGCTGAGGGGCGGTGCCGATTGATTAGCTACGGACGGGAGGCTATAAAATAGTAAATGTTACGTCGCCATAAGGAAACTGCATAATTAAGGAGGCTTTGCGTCTATTGCTCAAGATTATACGATATCGTTTCTTCGAGGCCGATGTTCAATGTCAACGCAAGCCACACGAAGGATCATTCGTGTCTCCGCCCCACGCTTCGATATATCCTGCCATTCGCCTCCCATGTGCTTTTCTCCCGACTCTCGATCGTGATAACTGGACCCATGCCCAACGCGCAGAATTCCTCCAAATATCTGCTGTCTTTTCGATCGTGGGTGGTCATCCTAGTGGTCGCCCAATACACTCTTCTTTTGACATTCAGCTCCTATTCCGACTGTGTATGTGAACCACCCAAGGACAGGCTGGGCATGGTCCCTCCACCGCTCGAGGCAGACTCTCGCCTGACATCCAGGGACGGTGAGGACCCGAGCGAGGGGGGAATCACGAAGAGGATCATCGCGCCGCTCTTCCCCTTTCAGGTCAGTCACGGCGACAGGGAGAATGGCCCATCGGCGTGTATGCGAAAGCAACAGGACAATTCGTTAAATCAGGTGGAGTAAGAAAAAAGAAAGGGAATTAGGGAGTTGCAAATGGAACAAAACAACAGAACTTTAATTTTCTGTCATGCGTTACATAACGTAATTCCTTTGCTGATCAAACATTAACATCGTTTTCTGATTTCTGTCTTGCACGTTGCATTCGTACGGCAGCTGGAAGAGAAAGGACAGATCTCGCTTCCTTCCTGGCCTTGAATGTCTTTTTTTTCTTCTTCGAAATGCTAAATCGACTTTGTAATGACAGTCAGGCACCATTAGGAAGTCGCGAAAGCCTTCTTTTAGACTGCGACACGGTTGCAAACGGAGTAAAGTAATTTTTTATGAGTTCGCGACTTGGAGAGCTTATTTGTGGGGCTTTTAAGGTGCTTGTGACAGTACGGTTGAGCACCGTTTAAAAAGATATGAGGAATATTCGAATCATTAAAGAGACTAGATTACATTTAAATGTAATATATACTAAATTAAATTTTAAAAAAACTAAAGACCCGCGCTCAAGACTCGAGCTGAAGTTGTTTGGAGAATTCGGCAAGAAGGGAGGGACGGGCGAGGGGATACGAGTGGGCTCCTCCCCTGCAACTTACGCATGAATAATTTAGTGGTGGACCCGGCCTACGTATACTAACACGCGCGCTTTGCTTGAGTATTCCTTTTATTTCCGTCCAGTAATCATTTTCCATCGATTTTCTGCTTTCATAGCAGTTGGCCTCTAAGAAGCCTGCATGATAGACGTCGTGTCTGCCGATCCTTTCTGCCGTTGCAAATGTTAAAACTCATGTAGAGCTTTTTCGTGTAAATCTACCCATGGCAATGATAAAGAAGCCGGATCCGGATCCGAGGGGGAGCACCCCCCCTGGATCCGTGGCCGACAGTGATATTATCCATTTTCCCACTTTGTCACCTGTCTAACTTCACCTGCCGCGGCGGGGGATCAGACAACTGCTTCGATGGGACTCTACCGCGTGCAGGGAGAATATACGATGAACATTCGTGAGACAAGAATAGAAGAAATGAAAATTAAAATGAACTTTGGCCCCTTCCGGAATGATACATTTCTGTTTGTTAAAAATTAATTCTCGTCAATTTCCAGCAATCGTTGCATGAACCTTGAGTTCAACGGGTTATCATTCTAAGCTATATGTTCCTCAGCATACCACCTTGACACAAGAAAAAAATGATTCCCCGATGTCATCCATTACTTCCGTCGAGGTACAAGGACGTCATTTCCATCAATCACACACATCATATTGCTTGCTTTCTTTGCCACAGGCTTCACATTTTTCCTGAGTGGCAATGCCTTCGCTCCTCTCTATTCCAGCATTGGAAGACAAGCCCGGATGCTAAAGCGAATTTGGCATTATAGCAAAACTGTATTAAATCCGTTTTCCAAGCAACAACAACCAATTGCGACAGATATTAAAGAGCAACAGGTGTTATCGGCTAGCGTATGAAGGACCTGGGAATTACAGGCACCGCGCTCGCTGTCAATTGATCCGTGTCCTTCTCTGCTAGCTTGCTAGCGATGCAGCAGCTGGCTTCAAAGCGGTTGGTTTTGACTACAGCTTTGGGGAGAGTGGCCGGTTGGTAGAAATGGCAGGTTATGCTGCAGGTCCGAGAACAGCAACGATTGAGCACGTACAGTGAATGGGTACTTATCTTGATGATGCATCAGCGGAACCTATAAGACTTAGGGGGTTAACCTTTATCGGACGGATTTAAATCTCCCGTGCTGACAGCCAAATATTTCCTACGTAAAAATTAGCTTAAAATTAGCTTGTAAACACTTGCTTACTGAGCAACTACTCACTTAATATCAGAGCACTTTCACAAAAAGTTGCAGTACAACATTTATACATTTAGGCCATGAAAAAATGGATTCTGTGGCAGTAGCGACATTCGTCAGATGAAGGCTAAAGTATTTGATCCGGTTCGGAGCATGGCCAGAGCGAGTTGCGAGCGGAGGATGGGAAGAAAATAGAAAATGAAACGGGAACGGGAGAGGATCAATCTCAAATGATATGGGCTTAGGCTGCGGATTTTAAACATAAACGCTAAATGCTAATAAATCAAACGGAATTCGACTAGCTTATCATGTCCATATTCGGAGAAGCCGGTTATTCTGAACGTGGCTCAAAGAACGTTGCAGTTCCTTCCAATGAGGGCGAGAAAAATGACCGAATCAGAATAGGCAGATCTGCGGAGGAAGGAAGATTATAAAAATTATATTACAATTGTATTATGTAAATCGTTGGGCCCTGAATCAGGAAATAACTCTGGAGAAAATGGCGAGAGTCTCTGAAACAGTTGAAAATACCATGTTAACAAAGGGCGACAGATGCTTGGTTTAGCAACTGTTGCTCAACTGTTGCAGAGTGACAGACGTGTGCAACTCCGAATTTTTTCGGTCCGACGTCACTTTCAGGGGACGAAGTGTCGGCCCCATCGGTCTTTCCATGGGTTTGGGATCTTCATATTAAATATTCTGACTCCCTTCAACGCAGAATCGCCACAACAAATTTTTCGTGGAAGCTGGCGCCTTGGACGGGCGGACGATATCGAAGACATTCCACCTGGAAGAGTCCTACGGGTGGACGGGGCTCTTGGCGGAACCGAGACCTCATCTGTACAACAAGATGACGACCCGGAAGAGAAACGCTTGGCTTGCCCCGTATTGTCTTTCGCCAGAAGATGCAGTCTTACAAGTTGGTACCAACACATTATAATTACTCGTGCATGCATAATTAGCACAGCTGATGGCAATTTTCATCATCTCCGTGACGCTCTTTTTTTCGTCAGCCCACTAAGAAAGACCTTATCTATTACCTTATTAGGATTATCTGGCTTCAGGCTAATCGTGTCATGGATTTTCTGAACAGTATAAGATCAGATCGGTTAAAACATGGTTCTGCGAAAGAAAATCAATTTAGTAGACCCTTTTTGAAGACCTAGGCTAATTAATTGATTGATAATTGCCAAATGACCAATAGAGAGGCGTGATGGCTGAATTAAATTTTTTGGCAACTCCAAGTCAGCGAAGGCTCAGAACGTTTTTATAAAATGTTCTACGTTTTCAATTCCTTAAATGAAAAAAATATATTTTCCTCCGTATTTAGAGCGGAACGAAAGTTGATACGTTGCATTTCATCTACGAAGAATTTCCTTTTTGCGTTATTTTTGCACTTGCATCGGCATGGTAAGATTCACTTTGCTATGATTTATGAGAATCACAATAATAATGAAGAATGAACTAAGTATTAAAAAATATGGGAATGGGATACGCCTATTTAGGGTACTCTGTACTCTGCTCGGATAATACGCCTTGGTTCTTGGATTCAGGAGGTGATGGAGTATCCCTACGATCCGAACGATCCAATTGGCCCGTGGAGAAGGGAGGTCAGCATTGAAAGGAATGGAAAGGGTCCTATGAAGAACGGGACTACCATCTACTCGGCGCTTGTCAAGTGCTACCCTCTTCACATGCTCCTGGATGCTCTGGACATCAGGACCGTCCATTTCTTCAGCCTGGACGTGGAGGGCTTGGAACTGCAAGTTCTCAAGACTCTGCCCTTTCATCGCATCAACTTTCAAGTGATACAAGTGAAGTACCCGTTTGCAGACGAGAGGAAGAAACCTCTGAAGGAGTTCCTCCTCTCCCTTGGATATAAATTGGTGTGTGATGAGCACGGCGAGTTCGTCTTTGCGAATATGACAGCCTCGGGTTTGAAAGTTGAAGGGAGACTGCAATGAAGAAAAGAGGGATTCTAGTGAAATCTGTTTTTTTTTTAATACAGAAGCTTAGTCCGTCTAGAAGACAATGTTCTAGAAATACTTCCCTCTGACATGATACACCTTCAAAGCGTAAAAAACAATGTGAATGAATTATTCACCGTACAATAGTTTTCCTCGTCCAGGCGAGGGAGTTCGCGGTCCGTAGCATTAAGGACACTGGGATACAGACAGGCGATGATAAGAAGCGTGCAGTTGATAATGTACCACCTTCAAAATGACTTTCACCAACTTCCGTCACTTCGAATGACAGGGTTGCATGGAGAGGATAATGCATAAAGGGGGAGGCATCAGTGCATGACAATTCAACTGAAAGGGGAAAAAAAGGATGTAAATCCTGGTGTACTGCATTATCCCCCGGGAATGCATGATATTTCACTTCTCTTTCATACGGATCTATTGAGCGGGTCAGTCTTACTCGTAGACGAGCCGTCACCCAGCTATAGGTGATGAGCATTAGATTTTTGCATGGCTGGGGAGTTAGCAGAAACGAAAACGCCGATCCTAATTTCAAGACAGAGAAATGCCAGAAGAAGTTTCAATTTGGGGTTTGGATTTCTCCATTAACTTTATTTTTTTTAAATTCATTTTGGTCCTGATATTGTGCACGTGCTTTTCTTCTCAGGTTGTTCTACGTTTTGCACATTTCCCGCCATTTCAACTCATATCCATATCAAGGTCAATTACTCTACATCCGCTTCAATCTCATTGCTCTTCTGGACAATTGAGTCGCCGCGTGCCGCGCTTTTGTCACGTGAGCCGCATTTCGAGGAAAAGTAGCAATGTAAATACCTCATTGGATTCCGCTCTCGTCAAGTATCGTTTCCGTGAGTCCCATGATAGTCATATATAATAATCATATATAATAATCATATATAATAATCATATATAATAATCATATATAATAATCATATATAATAATCCCATGACAGTCATATACATGCACATTGCTCACTGGTTAGGTGTCCTCATTTATATTTAGTAAGTTGTTGAGCATAATTGGCGAAAAAAAGTTATAACCCAGCTAGATTTACTTGATGGCTAGCCTCCGGACTCACTCACTCCGGATTCACTCACCTGCCGGAATAGGATCGAAGGAAATTGGTCCCAAACGGCAGAGCCAATGCCAGATGGCGTCGGCTCATGCATGCTTTTGTCGAGCGGAGAGGACAAAGCATCAAAGTCAGTCACGAGCGAATCAATTCCTGCTACCATATGGCTCACTGAAAAAGTTAATTCTGGATTGAAATTCGCTAAGACGAAATTGTGGAGAATTTGGGAGACGATATAGATTCTTCGCTTTACGGAATGAGCATTACATGGAAAATACCTGTACAGGAAGGTAATCATGTATGTGAGAGGGACATAGGTTGCAAATATTCTGCCTCTCTAATATGATATCAAGGATTTATTTCCACCCTGATTTCCTGCGCATGGTCTGACATGCATTGCTGACCGGCATTAAAGACATTCATTTGTCTGCTATGTTTATAGCAGTGTTCCCGGTTGGCTACCATTTTTCCTCCTGCCATCTTATTTAGAAAGGGTTTGAACGATATTGCAACGCCTGCGACTCGATTATTAATCTTCATGGCAGCAAGAGGTCCAGAAATGCATGAAAGGATATCGTAAGTACATTGTTTGTGGGGTGGATGAAGGATTAAAGGATTAATTGGTGGATTAAAGGCCACGGCTATCCGGAAATTTCATCCTCGAGCATCGGGGCTCAAGAAAACAACGCCAACTCACACTTCGGTATTGACCGCTCCAACAGCGTGCTGCCATGTATTCAGGTCAACGAATTGCATCATTGAAACGAAACGGTCCCGTTGCCGGGACGATGCTTCGAGTCGGCGTACGTTGTGTGCCAAGAACTGCATTACCTCCATTCAACGATTTTCACTCGCCGATATTTCCTTCCAGTCTTTTCACTGCTGTTCGTCTCCGGCCCCAGTACTCATGGCTAATTTTCAGAAGTTTTCTACTCATCTGTTGTCGTATTATTCGTGCGTGGTCGTTCTCGTGATCGTCCTATCCTTTCACCTCTTCACATCGACATCAAACACGCGCTGCGTCTACTATCCATCCAAGGACGCGCTGGGGATGATACCTCCTGCCCTCGAAGGGAACGCTAGCCTGCCATCCAGCGACGGTGAGGACCCGAGCGAGGGGGGAATCACGAAGAGGATCATCGCGCCGCTCTTCCCCGTTCAGGTCAGTCACGGCGACAGGGTGAGATATCAGCAGGGAAAATGACGCAAAATGCCAATCCCTCCATGCCACTGTTTTATGATGAGAATAAGAGAAGGGAAGCTATAGACTTGTAAATCTCCTGAAGATTGAGACTCATTGGATGAGTCCTTCTTCACCCATGATTCTTTCCCCAAAGCGTGTGATTCGGCCGCGTATATCCATGGCTTTTGAAGACCCCAATCGTCAGATGATTTTATTGCTCCAGAGAATGCGCAACTAATATTATGGCACGTGGACTGAAAGGAATCGGCATTAGTTTCTTATCATAGTAATGCCGTTCTTGGTAAAAAAGGCTTTCCTGGAGTTCGGGATCTCCTTGATGAAAATTCCCTAGAGGATGAATAGGAGGGGATGATCCACTTCCATGATCAAAAAGGTTAACGGACCCAACCCCTATGGACGTTTTGCGTGCGGTCATGCAAAACCACTCGTGCATAATGTGAGCATTAAGAATGAACACTTAAAAAAATGTTGACGTTTTCAGCAGCGAAGAATACTGAATTTTCTTTTTTTCGAGGTTAACGAGTGCTTCGTTTCTACTATGCCTTCCACCCTTCGCAGGGGAAGAAAAAAAATGGCTTTTTACACTTCTACTAATTTTATGAGTAAAAGTTATGAAAGTGACTATATCCTTCAGGAGGAAATAAGGGTACCTGTCTTTTTTTTCCGTCTGCGTCTCAAGGACAGAGCGGTTGATCCAAATAATATTAAACTGGTGAGTGAGTCGAAATTGGGTGTCAAAATAAAATTCTGCAATATTATTTTGAAAATTACAATTGAAAATTACCAATGGCCCTGAAATGCGGAATCAAATTTTACAAATTTGAAGCTCCACCTCCAGCGAGGATGCGGAAAATATGCAAAAACAATTTTTCTCATTGGCATTCTGTTTCGTGCCCCTGTCTATTCATAGCGTTTAACATCTGGATCGTGCACAAATTTATCGAGTGTCCAAACCTGTCCACGAAATAATTTAAAACATATTTTCACCAGTTCTTCTTTGACTACGATGAAATGCCACTTTTCTTGTTTCATGTTTTCCTGAACGCTCACCTTTTCCTTAAAAAAGCACTTCAAGTCGCAGATTTTCTTCTAATACGTTACCAGTTACCATTTATAGAATGCATAGTGCAATGTTTACCTAATCCTGCCACTCATAATGTCGGTTTTTTCCTAGAGAGATCTTAAGAAGGTGACACGGTCCTTAATCTCGATTCATTCGAAGAACGAGTCCAGTAGGGAAACATGGGGCCGGTGCGGCAATTCTGCGTACCGTGCTGAAAGTCTGCGCAGATGCTTGATGCAAATAGGGGGGAAATGTTAAGCTTCCGAGAAAGAAATTTGTTCGAAATTTGGGGCATTTTGAGTCCTCCAAAAGCATTTCCCATATCGTCGAGAGGATTTCGTGCAGCCGTTCCTTCTGAAACATCCGAGGCTGTAACAACGCAAATAGTCTTTCCCCAGAGAGATGGGAGATTTTTCCGGGAGTTTCCAAATGAGCGCTTTATTTTAATTATTTCACCTTTCTCGTTCTCTAGTAGATGAAGTTATCCACCTGTGTGGACGATATAGGCAAAACTTGAGGTACGTTTGAAACCTCCTCAAAATGTTTGACCCTCTTCAACGCAGAACCGATACAGCAAATTCTTCGTGGAGGCTGGTGCCCTGGACGGGAAAACAATATCGAAAACCTTGTACCTGGAGGAAGCCTACGGGTGGACGGGGCTCTTATTGGAGCCGAATCCTCATCTGTTCCAGAAGATGACGATGCAGGGAAGAAACGCTTGGCTTGGTCCTTATTGTCTCTCACCGGATGTCACGATCATTCATGTGAGTAAAAATTCAAGTAAAAGCTGATTTATTTCACCTGGGGGTCACCTGGGGTACAAGGGAAACTTATATCGGCTTTACCTTTAGGTATAGGTACTTTTCACGAGGAATAAGATGCTAAGTTAATAGTCTTGGACCCGGACACCAGCGGAAGAAGGAATGTCGGAATGAGTTTGTCTTGAGAGACAAAATAACACAATTGCAGCATAAATCGCGAAACAGAAAATAGGCGTCTACAACCAATGCTAAACCCAAAACCCTTTCAGTATCGGTAAATGGTCATTCGTGGAGGTCTAATGATGATTTGGATTTTCGGCTGAATGTCTTGGAAGGTCTAGTTCTTTGAGGATTTCAAGGAGCATCGTGTGAACGGACGAGTATCTTCCGTTCGACCTTGAAGTTCCTAGGAAATTCGGAGATTCGAATCGTTGAGTATTCCAAAATCGAAGCTCGGGGAGCCAGAGTGGTATAGAACCTAATCAACACTTCCCAAGGAATAACAAGTAGAAATTGGAAACGAAGCAGCAAGCGCGAGGAACGCCTAGTCATGCGGATTCCATTGAGCCAGCGAAGTATTAAGCCAGCGAAGTATTAAGTCAGCGTAGTATTAAGCCAGCGAATGGAAAGATTAGTTTCGGTTACGATGTCGTGGAACTAATGAGTATTGCATATACGTGAAAATCGAATTTCAGGAGACTGCCCATCCTCTAAATCCTAAAATTAAGAAAACAAATAATTGAATGTGAATTACAAACTTAGCTTAACATGGGACTCAGAAACTATATATTTTTTTGTGCACCCTATAAAATCCAGGGGTCGGGAACCTTTTTGGTCACGTGAGCCATATTAAGATTGAGCTTGTGAGCAAAAGATTTTCAGAACAACATAATATTTCCCAAAGATGGCAACAGACATGAACTCCTTGATACATGAGAAAAATGAGGAACAACCAAGATATTCAGCCATGACTCAATGAGCCCAACTTTTCGGCTCGTCAGCCAAATTTGGCTCATGAGCCCTAGGTGCCCGGTCTATGCTATAACCTCTCGTCTCGCCGGATTAACAGGGGATGATCCTTTGATTCAGGATGTGATGGAGTATCCCTACGACCCGAACGATCCGATTGCATCATGGGGAGGCGGAATCAGCAAGAAAGGGAAAGTAAAGGGTCCGGTGAAGGACGGGACTACCATCTACTCGGCACTTGTCAAGTGCTACCCTCTTCACATGCTCCTGGATGCTCTGGACATCAAGACCGTCCACTTCTTCAGCCTGGATGTGGAGGGCCTGGAACTGCAGGTTCTCAAGACGTTGCNTTGCTCACGAAGCAAAGATGATACGGAAGGTGGGAAGCGTCCCCTTCTTTTTTTTACCGAAAAATGTGAAGATGATTAAAATACTCATTTTCAATACTTTCACTGATATAGGAAGTCCTCCTTTATTAGGTACCTGTCTCTTTTTTCCGTCTGCGTCTCAAGGACAGAGCGGTTGATCCAAATAATATTAAACTGGTGAGTGAGTCGAAATTGGGTGCCAAAATAAAATTCTGCAATATTATTTTGAAAATTACAATTGAAAATTACCAATGGCCCTGAAATGCGGAATCAAATTTTACAAATTTGAAGCTCCACCTCCAGCGAGGATGCGGAAAATACATGTATGCAAACAGTTTTTCTCATTGGCATTCTGTTTCGTGCCTCTGTCTATTCATAGCGTTTAACATCTGGATCGTGCACAAATTTATCGAGTGTCCAAACCTGTCCACGAAATAATTTAAAACATATGTTCACCAGTTCTTCTTTAACTACGATGAAATGCCACTTTTCTTGCTTCATGTTTTCCTGAACGCGCACCTTTTCCTTAAAAAAGCCCTTCAAGTCGCAGATTTTCTTCTAATACGTTACCAGTTACCATTTATAGAATGCATAGTGCAATGTTTACCTAATCCTGCCACTCATAATGTCAGTTTTTCCCTAGAGAGATCTTATAAAGGTGACACGGTCCTTAATCTCGATTCATTCGAAGATCGAGTCCAGGAGGGAAACGTGGGGCCGGTGCCGCGATTCTGCTGCTGAAAGTCTGCGCAAATGCTTGACACAAATAGGGGGGAAATGTTAAGCTTCCGAGAAAGAAATTTGTTCGAAATTTGGGGCAAGATGAGTCCTCCAAAAGCATTTCCCATATCGTCCAGAGGATTTCCTGCAGCCATTCCTTCTGAAACATCCGAGGCTGTAACAACGCAAATAGTCTTTCCCCAGAGATGGGAGATTTTTCCGGGAGTTTCCAAATGAGCGCTTTATTTTAATTATTTGACCTTTCTCGTTCTCTAGTAGATGAAGTTATCCACCTGTGTGGACGATATAGGTAAAACTTGAGGTACGTTTGAAACCTCCTCAAAATGTTTGACCCTCTTCAACGCAGAACCGATACAGCAAATTCTTCGTGGAGGCTGGTGCCCTGGACGGGAAAACAATATCGAAAACTTTGTACCTGGAGGAAGCCTACGGGTGGACGGGGCTCTTATTGGAGCCGAATCCTCATCTGTTCCAGAAGATGACGATGCAGGGAAGAAACGCTTGGCTTGGTCCTTATTGTCTCTCGCCGGATGTCACGATCATTCATGTGAGTAAAAATTCAAGTAAAGCTGATTTATTTCACCTGGGGGTCACCTGGGGTACAAGGTAAACTTATATCGGCTTTACCTTTAGGTATAGGTACTTTTCACGAGGAATAAGATGCTAAGTTAATAGTCTTGGACCCGGACACCAGCGAAAGAAGGAATGTCGGAATGAGTTTGTCTTGAGAGACAAAAAACTTATATCGGCTTTACCTTTAGGTATAGGTACTTTTCACGAGGAATAAGATGCTAAGTTAATAGTCTTGGACCCGGACACCAGCGGAAGAAGGAATGTCGGAATGAGTTTGTCTTGAGAGACAAAATAACAACAATTGCAGCATAAATCGCGAAACAGAAAATAGGCGTCTACAACCAATGCTAAACCCAAAACCCTTTCAGTATCGGTAAATGGTCATTCGTGGAGGTCTAATGATGATTTGGATTTTCGGCTGAATGTCTTGGAAGGTCTAGTTCTTTGAGGATTTCAAGGAGCATCGTGTGAACGGACGAGTATCTTCCGTTCGACCTTGAAGTTCCTAGGAAATTCGGAGATTCGAATCGTTGAGTATTCCAAAATCGAAGCTCGGGGAGCCAGAGTGGTATAGAACCTAATCAACACTTCCCAAGGAATAACAAGTAGAAATTGGAAACGAAGCAGCAAGCGCGAGGAACGCCTAGTCATGCGGATTCCATTGAGCCAGCGAAGTATTAAGCCAGCGAAGTATTAAGTCAGCGTAGTATTAAGCCAGCGAATGGAAAGATTAGTTTCGGTTACGATGTCGTGGAACTAATGAGTATTGCATATACGTGAAAATCGAATTTCAGGAGACTGCCCATCCTCTAAATCCTAAAATTAAGAAAACAAATAATTGAATGTGAATTACAAACTTAGCTTAACATGGGACTCAGAAACTATATATTTTTTTGTGCACCCTATAAAATCCAGGGGTCGGGAACCTTTTTGGTCACGTGAGCCATATTAAGATTGAGCTTGTGAGCAAAAGATTTTCAGAACAACATAATATTTCCCAAAGATGGCAACAGACATGAACTCCTTGATACATGAGAAAAATGAGGAACAACCAAGATATTCAGCCATGACTCAATGAGCCCAACTTTTCGGCTCGTCAGCCAAATTTGGCTCATGAGCCCTAGGTGCCCGGTCTATGCTATAACCTCTCGTCTCGCCGGATTAACAGGGGATGATCCTTTGATTCAGGATGTGATGGAGTATCCCTACGACCCGAACGATCCGATTGCATCATGGGGAGGCGGAATCAGCAAGAAAGGGAAAGTAAAGGGTCCGGTGAAGGACGGGACTACCATCTACTCGGCACTTGTCAAGTGCTACCCTCTTCACATGCTCCTGGATGCTCTGGACATCAAGACCG
>CAJPEV010001586.1:0-62505 GCA_905338385.1 Darwinula stevensoni
ACAGAATGTGGGTGACATGAGTTGACGTGGCAAAATGTCACAAGGTCTTAGCTAAAGTTTGCTCCCTGGTTCACGGAGAGCTTCCTCCCAGAGAGAGGGGGAGAGGGAAGCGCCTTTCTGAAGCTTCTTTTCGTTTTTATCCTGTATTGCAGCGAGCAGGATGAAGCACATCGACGGTGGCCTCATCGCTTTCGCCCTCCTCCTGTTTCTTCATGTAACCTTTCAGCAGACTTGTCCAGCTCCTCCCACTCCTATCCCATGTTAGTTCTTCTTACCCTAGAGCAATGTGAGACCGTGCTTAAGAATTCTTGCCTCTTAATCCCGTCGTACATGGGGCAATTTTTGTTGCTCCACCGTCGCTCCACATGACATGGGACCGTGAGAGGGGGTGCTGCGATGGTCGCGCAACCATCATGGACGTTGCGCACCACTCAATTTTGTTTCCCATAAAAATTGCTGTCACTCGACTGTTGCTCCTTGTGCGGGGGTCCTGCTATGTTGCTGCGATGCAGGCCCTCCGAATTTCTATTATCAGCCAAATCACATCGCTGCAGATGGCTCTGTGTACCATAGGGTCATTTGCGGCGGTGGATCGACAAAAATCGCCTTGTACGCTACGGGCTTTACTCAAAATGTTTATAAAAATGCAAATCCCTTTCTAATTCGAATTCCCGCTCATCAACGGATCCTAAGCCACCATCAACGAAGCGCCATTCCTGGCGCATCTGTGGAGTACTCGGCCTAGGAGGAGACGAAAGGGGTTAATTGCGGTGGCCCCATCATCGGAAATCGGTGGATTTTCACTGCCGCTCAATGTCTTCATTAGGGACAAATCTTAGTAAGATTCGACCGACTCTTTTTTCCCTGAGACCCGTCAGAATGTTCTTCTTTATTCGAGTAGGAAATAGTTCTTCACGGTCATAAACCTAAGCACAAGGGATGCGGATTTACTATCTACATCAAAGAGTGGAGCGATCTGAATGAATTTCATTCATTTTATTAATTAGAAGCGAATATATTTCATGTTTCAATGGCAATCAAAGCCTCTGGAAATTTTTAAATGTCTTGCACGAGGATAGGAAAGAATAAACTGACTGCTTAGGAGTTTTTAGTCTCCTAGAAGGGCATCCATCATTCCACAAACTTGAAAGGCTACCGCTAAAGTGGCCTGGCCCTGCTTCGAACTGTATTCATGATCATCGGAGATGGCGCCATTGGTGTGACAGCCAGCACGTCGTGCAGCGTCAGGGAGACATTGCCGAGCTGCCACCGTCACCGTTAACATGATGGTGCAATACAGGTATTTTCCTCATCTATGACAGTTAGGTGACTGCTAGAGACGCAATGCCAAATAATGCGATATGCGCTCCAATTTGAGAAAAATCTAAGACTACGATGAAGCCAAATGTGAAACATGCATTTAAACTAAGAGTTTCGAAACGACTACGCTACGCCAAGTGAAATCATTTAGTGCCGAGTATTCAGTTAATTACGAATAGCCTCCATGCGTAAATAAAGAAAAAGCATAAGAGGCAACTTGAGAGTCGGACCTGGTACAGAGGGGTGTAAAGTTGAATAACAGTAACAAACGGGTTGCAACCAAACGGCTTTACAACTTAATAGGTTCCGTTGCTGGGCGAAAATTAATCCTTGAAACAGAACAAGTCAAAGCACTTCATTCAACCTGGCCTGGTTTTGCATGTCGTCATGGGATCTCTTTCTGCTCTCTTATAGTTTTCGTACTAAATGTGAGCTAACATCGAAAATAAAATGTGTGAGGGCTGATTCGGCTGTACTATTATCTGCGCGCCCACTACTCTTGCTTCTTGTAAAGAGTCATTTTGACACTTCTTAACACTCGAAGCCACTCTTAAGCTACCATCTTATAAGCACAGTACTCCACCAGAGTATCAGTTCGCTTAGGAGGTACAGAGGTAGCGGCAGTACACTCCTAACTGAAATTAAACGCAGCAAGATCAAATGTCATTGTTTTTCTCTAATAACGATTTCTAACAAGATCAAGGACGAAATCATCTATTGTTAATTAATTTATTCATTGACCTTGCTTGAAGGAGTTTTCCTTTGGGTCGATTTTGCTGTCAAAGTGGGAACTAGATAAAATATTCCGCCGATACTAAGGGAAAATTATATTTATACAAAAAATGTTTTTACCGATGAAAACATTTCGTATCAAAAATGTACGTACAATTAAAAAAAAAACTCATCAAAATCGCTAATTAAAAAATCCGTTGATAAGTGAAATAGTTTTGCAAAGTGTACAGGAACTTTTGTACGACCCTATATTCAACGAATCCTAATAAATTTTCTTTGAATGTTTTATGTAATTTTAAAATGCTTTTCGGTGGCTTAAGATCCTTTTTGTTTGTTTTTGTCGAAAGCTTGAAGAAAGGAATCACTCGACAGAGCGTCCATGGGAACAAAAGTTATTTCTAGGATAATTATAAAGTAATTTAAAAAATCCAATGTATCCCTTTACAAAACAGTTACATTATCTTCATGGTTACCGGTGGAATATTACACACGTTATTTCCCAGAGGAACCGAAATCATCCCAGTCAGCAGCACGAGTGTGGCCACAGGTCGGCGGCTGCGACGTTTCTGTGGCTTTGCGATTGTGAGACCATGCGCGACACAAAAAAAATTTAGAGTTTCTCTTAAGTTTGCGAAAACCAGTCATTTGCATAATATTAGTTGGGCGGTCAGCGATCAGCAATTTATCCTCCGCGCCAAGTGTTGCTTAACTCTGAGGTTCGCGTGCTTGGGCCAATACATCAGCCCACACTCGGCGCGGAGACAAGCCACACTTGGCACAGGGATAAATTGTTACCTGGAGTGCATCTTTGGCATTGGCATTGGATTGGATTGTCGCGGTCATTTTTGCGGTATGCAACTCCTATCATCAAAGTGATACGCACGGTTCTCATCAGGGCTTTAAACATTTCCAAAAGTTTTCACTATCCTTCTGTCAGATCGCTCTCGTGCGCTAACATCCATGTCCGCCATGCTTCGACAAAGCGTGCAGGACCTTCCTAAGCCACCGATTGAAGAGTCACAGAAACGCCACAGCTATCGCGGATACGCCGATCTATGGCCACAGACACTGTTGACTGGGAATTTTCATTATTGAGTTGTGCATCCCCTATGACCTAAGAAATTAGGCCCTGATGCCACAGTATTCCTCAAAGCATCCGCAAATGTTTCCTCTCGACTGCAGTCGTACACCGTATCCTCGCACGTGCGTGAAACATCTATATCTGCCAGTTGTGGGCCAAGCGTGCAAAAGTTGCCTTGCCCAACATGGTCTAACAACCGAAAGTGCACAGAAACGCCGCATCTGTCGCACATACGCCGACCTATGGCCACAAAAGCCGTGCGGATTAGGGTTAGTTTTGATGCCAGAATCAAAGAAAGAACAGAAGAGAATTAATCCAGAAGAAAAAATTTTATTTCTTAAATTTATTTATTTATTTTTTTATTATTGCTTTATTTACATTATTTAATTATAATTTTATTTCATTTCCGCATTTATTTTTGGGAAGAGAGAGGAAAGGAGGCAAAGATCCCAAAGAGGAAATCTCACTCGTGTTGAAACTCGGGTGGACCTTGAAGGAATAGGAGGTGTAGACCGTGCCTGTCGTCCGATCGGCACTCCCCACCCGGACGGTCACCTTGTCCACGAGTTTGTTTCTGGAGAATACGACAGTCGGCATTCACCGCATGTTGATGCCGAAACTTGATAATCTAATTTGAAGGCGCGGCTGCGCTGCAACATTAAACTTCCAACATGTTTACATTTTCAAATTTTTGGATGCCGGATCCTCCAAGAAAATAAGAGACAGCTCTCTCATGTGAAGCTTAATGTAGAAAAACTGAAACGTAATTTTTTTTACCTCTTTAAGGATAGTTTTTCTTGCACACGACAAAATCGTTCTCGGATACTTTCTCGACAGGAATGAACACAGATCGGTCAGAGCAATCGATGTGACGCGTTTCTGCATTTCCAACTCCCGCAGCCGCATTTCCTTCCGAAAGTGGATAATTGCGGTGGCCCCATCATCGGAAATCGGTGGATTTTCACTGCCGCTCAATGTCTTCATTAGGGACAAATGTTAGTAAGATTCGACCCACTCTTTTTTCCCTGCGACCCGTCAGAATGCTCTTCTTTATTCGAGTAGGAAATAGTTCTTCACGGTCATAAACCTAAGCACAAGGGATGCGGATTTACTATCTACATCAAAGAGTGGAGCGATCTGAATGAATTTCATTCATTTTATTAATTAGAAGAGAATATGTTTCATGTTTCAAGGGCAATCAAAGCCTCTGGAAATTTTAAAATGTCTTGCACGAGGATAGGAAAGAATAAACTGACTGCTTAGGAGTTTTTAGTCTCCTAGAAGGGCATCCATCATTCCACAAACTTGAAAGGCTACCGCTAAAGTGGCCTGGCCCTGCATCGAACTGTATCCCTGATCATCGGAGATGGCGCCATTGGTGTGACAGCCAGCACTCCGTGCAGCGTCACGGAGAAATTGCCGAGCTGTCACCGTCACCGTTAACATGATAGTGTAATACACGTATTTTCCTCATCTGTGACAGTTAGGTGAATGCTAGAGACGCAATGCCAAATAATGCGATATGCGCTCCATTTTGAGACAACTCTGAATCCATGATGAAGCCAAATATGAAACATGCATTTAAACTAAGAGTTTCGAAACGACTACGCTACGCCATGTGAAATCATTTAGTGCCGAGTATTCAGTTAATTACGAATAGCCTCCATTGCATTTATTTCTTTTTCGTATTCTCCGTTGAACTCTCAGCCTGGACCATGTCTCCCCACATTTCAACTTATTGTCATTGTTTGCCCAACGTTGGTTTGCCGAAATGTTGAATTATCCAAGGCAACGAGGGCGAAAATTAATCCTTGAAACAGAACAAGTCAAAGCACTTCATTCAACCTGGCCTGGTTTTGCATGTCGTCATGGGATCTCTTTCTGCTCTCTTATAGTTTTCGTACTACATGTGAGCTGACATCGAAAATAAAATGTGTGAGGGCTGATAGCCGACATGATAATAGACGCGCGGGTGATGAGAACGAAGAACATTTCTCAGTAAAACTGTGAAGAATTGTGAGCTTCGGTGAGAATTCGATGGTAGAATATTCGTGTCATGAGGTGGTCTCATAGTATTTGCTTAGGAGGTACAGAGGTAGCGGCAGTACACTCCTAACTGAAATTAAACGCAGCAAGATCAAATGTCATTGTTTTTCTCTAATAACGATTTCTAACAAGATCAAGGACGAAATCATCTATTGATAATTAATTTATTCATTGACCTTGCTTGAAGGGTTTTCCTTTGGGTCGATTTTGCTGTCAAAGTGGGAACTAGATAAAATATTCCGCCGATATTAAGGGAAAATTATATTTATGCAAAAAATGTTTTTACCGTTTTGCATGAAAGTAACTGAAAGCTGTAGAAAGACGGAGACACTGAGAGATGCGCAGGCCTTCGACTCAGGGTCGGAAAGGTAAATGACAAAAAAGAATATTGTGATCTAATTGTCAGCGTCGGCTGGCTGTGTCGTTCCGAACAGGATATTTCCTTGTTCTCCATCGCCGTTAGAGTTGTCACGAGGGGGGGGGGGGGGGAGGGAAATCATCTGAAAATTCCGTTGACTTTCCTCTGATGAACAAACGGCTTTTCTCTGCTCTACGTGACATTATTTTCAAGCATTTGAGAAGTGTCAAGCGCGATTTCTTCCGCGACAGGGAAGTAGAGGAAACTTCCTTCAGTAAGGATTCCTGAGTGCAGCGAGCAGGATGAAGCACGTCGACAGTGGCCTCCTCGTTTTCGCCCTCCTCCTATTTCTTCATGAAAGCCTTCAGCAGACTTGTCCCGCTGCTCCTCCTCGTCTCCAATGTGAGTTCTGACCATTTACCATTAGGAGACAGAGCTTTCAGAAGTATTACCGCCGCGCCCGAGACAATTATTGTTTCTGCACCTTCGCGCGACTGTCTCTCAACACGATATTGCTCTGCGTGCGGAGGTTCCGCGATGTTGCTGTGATGCAGGACCTCCGAAATTCTAGCATCGGCCAATCACATTGATTGCAGGCTGCTCTGTGTGCCCCTGGCGTCTCATTTGCGACGGTCGCACGGCGGTGGAGCCAAAAATTTTTCTGATGCGTGGCAAGCTTCACTTGAAATGGTTATACGAATCCAATTCGCTTTCGGATGATTCTAATTCGTTTTTGCCACATCCGCCCTTTTATTGTCATGTAGGGTAACGTGTTCTTGATTGGAAATCGGCGTTGCATTCCGGATTGGCACAAGGAGCGTGATGATTTTCTTATTTGAATGCTGTGTACGCATTTGTGCTTATTCTTGCAATTCGCAACGAGATTGCAAAATATGCATATGGACCTTAATTTTCAGCTTTGAGGAGCTTCAAAGTTAGCTTCAGAGACATGGAGCGATTCTCGCATTATTCGGCACTGCGTCTATAACAGTCACCTGCCACAGAGAGGAAAATATTATCCACCATCGTGTTAAGTAAGACGGTGATAGTTCGGCATTGTCTGCGTGACGCTGCATGACGTACTGGCTGCTACACCACCTATGCCTTTCCCTATAATGAGGGATACAGTTCAATTCAGGAACACCTTGCTAAGTGTTCACGTTCAGATGCGGGAAAACGGTAAATGAACCTTCCAAGTGTGGTTGAGTCCCAGTCTCAGAAGCCTCAGCGGCTAACAGCGCACCCCAGCGGTCGAAAATAGGAGGCAAGAAAAATGTAATAAAGCAAAGTCATCATCTGGGAATTCAGCGAGATTTCGGAAGCTGATGATTGGCAAGTCTCCCAGATTGTGAAATGCTGCTATTAGAAGAAAGTTAGGCATGTGGACACGGGGTGCAAGTGTTCAATGCCGATTTCGCGTCGACAACTCACTTTTCGTTCTAAAAAACTAGTGTGAATGAATCCAAAACGAAATGCGCATCTAGAAAATGAATTGCAAAACATCTGAAATCGCATTGAAAATGTACGAAATTACCATACCCAAGTGAAACATGAGTTTTTTTTTACTAAGTCTAGTGTTCAATGGGGCGAAAAAACGAATTGTTGGTCACACCATCCAGTTAGTATCTCGAAGCATTTTGCCAATTGATCACACCCACGCACGCACACACACCTACACATACACACACACGCACACAATAAGCCTTTAAGAGAAGCCTGTAAAACCTCCCCCTCCCACCTTTTCTTCCTGTCCTATTGAAATATAACAAATATCGTTCGTGTTAAGCATCTGCTACTCCTTTTATTGCTACGTTCACTATTCAAGAACTCTTCTTCTTCCGTAGTTCATCAAAAGCCATGGCCAATCATTTTCTAAATTTATTGTAGTACGAATTTGATTCGCTACCGCATCCAGTGGCGTCGCAAGAGGGGAAGCCCCCCCCAAAACTGTTCCAACTAGTCCTCCTTTTGGCGAATTCTTGTCTACGCAACTGACCGCATCATGTCACACATTGTCAGAGGCGTCCCCTCCAATTGTTGCATGAGGGCCAAAATCAATCTCATCGGATATAGGTATCCTAACATTGTCGTTCATGGATTGGAGCAGTGACGGCGGACGCATGTGGCGTGATTAGCGCGGCCAGAGAGGGAGCGTCTGACATCGAAGCGAGGCAGTCGAGCGCCGCGAGACAGAACTGGCTGTATCGAATTTGGAACGGATTCCTGAGCGGCCTGGTGGGAGCCCAGCCGCCAGAACCGGACCCGCTCATCGTCGATGGGTCCCCGGCCACGATCACAGAAGCGCCTTTCATGGCATTCCTCACCATGGAGTATTCGGTGCTTGGGAAGACCAAATCGCAGACCTGCAGTGGCTCTATCATAGCGCCTCAGTACATCCTCACAGCTGCCCAATGTCTCTACCGTTCATCAAAGTTAGTACGGTTACTCTCTCCTGTATTAATGTGTCCCTCCTTTTTGGGGATTACATTAATCATGTTTTTTTCGTTATCTACTTGGACACAAGAGTGGCTAATTAGGTTCGAGAACAGGCATTATTTGCTGTTACTTCTAATGAAAAGGAAATTTCAAATTCTCATCGCCATGGAAATTGTTATCTATTTAATCGACAGGGAGAAAAAAAAATCCGAACCAGCAATTTCCATATTGCTTTGGTTTGTCTTCGAACCCGATTAAAATCCGGGAAGGTACAGGCATCATGAGTAATCAATGGTTCCAACGCTGGCCTCTCGTAAAATATTGCGATGAAATGTCACAGTGAGGCCGATCTGAATTCAATTGGTCAGTGAAATGCGGCTGCGGGAGTTGGAAATGCAGAAACGCGTCACATTGATTGCTATGACCGATCTGCGTTCATTCCTGTCGAGAAAGGATCCGAGAACGATTTTGTCGTTTGCAAGAAAAACTATCCTTAAAGAGCTAAAAACTACGTTTCAGTTTTTCTACATTAAGCTTCACATGAGAGAGCTGTCTCTTATTTTCTTGGAGGATCGGGGATCCAAAAATTTGAAAATGTAAACATGTTGGATTCTCTTTTGGAAGTTTAATGTTGCAGCGCAGCCGCGCCTTCAAATTAGATTATCAAGTTTCGGCATCAACATGCGGTAAATGCCGACTGTCGTATTCTCCAGAAACAAACTCGTGGACAAGGTGACCGTCCGGATTGGAAGTTTAATGTTGCAGCGCAGCCGCGCCTTCAAATTAGATTATCAAGTTTCGGCATCAACATGCGGTGAATGCCGACTGTCGTATTCTCCAGAAACAAACTCGTGGACAAGGTGACCGTCCGGGTGGGGAGTGCCGATCGGACGACAGGCACGGTCTACACCTCCTATTCCTTCAAGGTCCACCCGAGTTTCAACACGAGTGAGATTTCCTCTTTGGGATCTTTGCCTCCTTTCCTCTCTCTTCCCAAAAATAAATGCGGAAATGAAATAAAATTATAATTAAATAATGTAAATAAAGCAATAATAANCAAGGTCCACCCGAGTTTCAACACGAGTGAGATTTCCTCTTTGGGATCTTTGCCTCCTTTCCTCTCTCTTCCCAAAAATAAATGCGGAAATGAAATAAAATTATAATTAAATAATGTAAATAAAGCAATAATAAAAAAATAAATAAATAAATTTAAGAAATAAAATTTTTTCTTCTGGATTAATTCTCTTCTGTTCTTTCTTTGATTCTGGCATCAAAACTAACCCTAATCCGCACGGCTTTTGTGGCCATAGGTCGGCGTATGTGCGACAGATGCGGCGTTTCTGTGCACTTTCGGTTGTTAGACCATGTTGGGCAAGGCAACTTTTGCACGCTTGGCCCACAACTGGCAGATATAGATGTTTCACGCACGTGCGAGGATACGGTGTACGACTGCAGTCGAGAGGAAACATTTGCGGATGCTTTGAGGAATACTGTGGCATCAGGGCCTAATTTCTTAGGTCATAGGGGATGCACAACTCAATAATGAAAATTCCCAGTCAACAGTGTCTGTGGCCATAGATCGGCGTATCCGCGATAGCTGTGGCGTTTCTGTGACTCTTCAATCGGTGGCTTAGGAAGGTCCTGCACGCTTTGTCGAAGCATGGCGGACATGGATGTTAGCGCACGAGAGCGATCTGACAGAAGGATAGTGAAAACTTTTGGAAATGTTTAAAGCCCTGATGAGAACCGTGCGTATCACTTTGATGATAGGAGTTGCATACCGCAAAAATGACCGCGACAATCCAATCCAATGCCAATGCCAAAGATGCACTCCAGGTAACAATTTATCCCTGTGCCAAGTGTGGCTTGTCTCCGCGCCGAGTGTGGGCTGATGTATTGGCCCAAGCACGCGAACCTCAGAGTTAAGCAACACTTGGCGCGGAGGATAAATTGCTGATCGCTGACCGCCCAACTAATATTATGCAAATGACTGGTTTTCGCAAACTTAAGAGAAACTCTAAATTTTTTTTGTGTCGCGCATGGTCTCACAATCGCAAAGCCACAGAAACGTCGCAGCCGCCGACCTGTGGCCACACTCGTGCTGCTGACTGGGATGATTTCGGTTCCTCTGGGAAATAACGTGTGTAATATTCCACCGGTAACCATGAAGATAATGTAACTGTTTTGTAAAGGGATACATTGGATTTTTTAAATTACTTTATAATTATCCTAGAAATAACTTTTGTTCCCATGGACGCTCTGTCGAGTGATTCCTTTCTTCAAGCTTTCGACAAAAACAAACAAAAAGGATCTTAAGCCACCGAAAAGCATTTTAAAATTACATAAAACATTCAAAGAAAATTTATTAGGATTCGTTGAATACAGGGTCGTACAAAAGTTCCCGTACACTTTGCAAAACTAATTCACTTATCAACGGATTTTTTAATTAGCGATTTTGATGTGTATTTTTTTTTAATTCTACGTACATTTTTGATACGAAATGTTTTCATCATAGTAAATTTCAGTCTTCATTTGAATTTTTTTTCTCAGGAGCTATGACGCCTAAAAAGAATCGTAGCGCTAATCGAAGTGTGCAGGAACTGTTGCATGACCCTTTAAGTACTGCCGGATCGATTTGGATCTCTGAGGTTCTGATGTACGTCATCTGCTCCTTACGTCACAGACGCGTCCCTTACCTTCCTCTTTAGAGAAGACCAGTACCGGAAATGACATAGCCCTGGTGAAACTGCCCACCAGTCTGACCTTCGGACCGACCATCCAGCCGATCTGCTATCCGACGTCGGACGATCTGGGGACGGCGACGGCCCCCTGCGACCAGAAGGTCTACGGCTGGCTCTTGACTGGATCCCCAACCCTGCGGAAGCTGGACGTGAGCGTGTCTGCTCAAGCCTCTGTCGATTGTGCCGGCGTCGACGGAAAGATTGTCTGCGTTTCTGAAAAGACCCCCTCGAGCGGGGATTGCACTGTAAGTTCCAATCAACCCTGCCGTGTTCTCGAAGGTCACGATACATTATCATCATTGAAAATACTGCCCAATTCTTACTTTTATATCATTTCCAAAGTTTTCTTATCATATACGTTGACCCCAGTGTAAATAAAAGTGCATGGAGTCAGGTTCATTAATAACACAGAAGTCGCCATCACAGGGATCTCTCGAGTCATCGCCATTGACGATTGGAACTAATAATAGCGATTATGTGTTCATCTGTGGCGCATTAGCTTCTCTTTCTGATCCACGGGACGGGTCACTCCGTCCTCTTTATCTAGATGGGTCAAGGAGAGAGTAAAAAGAGGAATTGCTCATTACACAGCCATAACCTGTAACCCGTCGGGACAGGTGAAGACATGACAGTTGCCTTCTCTCTTTCCCTCTCAGCTCATTCCCATAGGTGCAATGGAAGAATGGCAGATATTGCGATCGTCAGTCACTTTCATGCCGTCCGTCCGCAGTATCCACAAACACCAGATAGATGGACTCAGTGCCGCATGTGCAGGTTTCCTTCTCGGTAGGGGTACCTGTCTTCGACCAAAACATTCACTCCCCTTCCAGCCCTAGCGGATGACGGATCCATAGTGAACAGAGGAGACAGTGGCTGCTCGTGACCGCGTTGATAGGGTTGCTAGGCGTATGCGCGAAAGGCCGCATCTGGCATCCCGGACATTATACTCTCCTCTCACCTCCACGCTCGAACCATCGACAAACAAAACAGGTCTTTTTGACCGGGACCTTTAATATATGCCCATGATGTAGCAATGACAGCCAATATTTACATCCTGAATGTCATAAATATAATCACGCGCAGAAAGATTGTGCACATAACGCTTATTTCTTAAGGTCAGCACGCTTCGTGCTCATCGCATGAAAAGAGCAATCTGATTGGAGGAAAATATTTTCAAATAAGCGGATTGGGTTCATCTTGCTCGTTTCAGAAACGCCACGTTTGAAACATTTTTCGATCTCCATCCGAATATTAATATCTGGTTATGACCAGCTGATGCTGTCGACCGACAGCTGCCTAGACCATCCTAGACTCCAGACCCGACAGGGAAAATTTTCCAACGTTCACATTCAATTGTGAAGAAAAATATTCCCTGTCTCCCCTTGTTTAACCCCATCGTCTTCCATCGACAGAGCAACAACGGCGGACCCCTGGTGGTGCGATACAACGGAGTGGCCTACGCCTCCGGGATCTTCTCCTACGTCTTCAGCGATAATGCCGATTATAATGCCGATTGCGGCAGCTATCTCGGCGCCTACACCAGAGATTCCGCGTACGCCTCCTGGGTCCAGAGCACGATCAGTTCCTGGTCGTGAACGATGCAGCGTCTCGTCCCCAAAGCTTTCCCTGCCTGTTTTCGTGAATTTTACTGGTTTGTGAATGTTTTCCGCTGTTTCGGTTTGATTGTGTCATAAACGCACTTTTCCAGGAACTGCACAAAAGAGATTTGCGTCAGGATGAGCTACTACAGTACATACAGTACTAATTCTTTTGACAGCCGACCTACCTTTCTTTATTCTCTTCGCCAATCTGTGATACCAATCTCAATTGGATTATATCTATAATCCTATTTCAATTATCCTAGAAACTACTTTTAAAAATTCAGTTTCTTCTCTCTCTGCACCCATTTCGACAGGCACACATTTTTTAAACGTTGCAACCACTTTGAAATTAAGTTAGAGAATGAATCATTAACCATTATCACATTATATCAATCATTAGTATATGGAGATATGTGCCTTCAGGCCGTGTTGATGCATGGTGACGTTTAAAATTAATTTCCTTCACTTCAGCCAAAGCAAAGACGCAAAAAGTTGAAAATGAATGCGAAAGTGCTTACTGATGCTTACTTACCTTTTTCAGGAAAAACTTCAATTTGCAGATGTATTCCTTGGGACACGTTTTTCAATGGAAAGGTTTTATGTTATTTTTTCCTTTCAAAGGGAAATGAATGAATAGCTGAAAATGAGTATGAACGTGGTTAGTGATATGCTAATTCAAAGAAAATTCTTACTTTGGAGACGTATTCCCTGGGGAACACTGTTACTTTTGAGACGTTTTCAAAAATGTTTGCTTCAGGGAAAAGGCACCACACGACTTCTCGCAATCCTCGCGACTGCAATGCACGGTAGACTCTGGCCTCCGAACGAAATGAAGCGTAGAGCTTAGCTTTGGAAGACTCAAGCCTATGGCGGTGAAGCAAAAAGGGGGAAAAGGCTAGGCGTGAAACACCAAAGAATAGTGTCGCCTGGGGAAATTCGCAACCATGCACTTCAGTCGTGAGGCTGGCCGAGCTAATCGATCGAGCTAATTATGGCACTTAAGCCGAGATAGCTTCTGAGGCATTAATTACTCCCTCCATTTACATCTACAGCCGTCACACCTGACGACGCAGGCCGGCCCTGCGAATTCCGAGGATTGGATCCTTCGCTGTCCGTTCTCATTTCAATTTCCTTAAAAGCCTTGCAATTGCCTGGCAATTTTAAAAAATTGAACAGCGAATTTCCCCTTCTGAATTATCTCTAACGAATACCACCAGAAACTTGTTTCCTTAAAAAGGCCATAAAAAAGCGATGCAAGTCGGGCCTGCAGTTCTCGCACCTCATACTTGCAAAATACTCAAAATACATCTAATGCGAAGAGGTCAAAAGCTGCGGTGGCGGTGGCTGTCCCCCAACGTTCGGGCGTACGATGCAATGCTATTCTGGGTTACAGGCCAGGCCGTCCATGACTTAAAGCCCCAGGCCTACAAGGCTACGCCTTTCCAGGCCATCTTATACTACAATTAGAGAAGCCCGAGCGAGCGAGGCCTACAAGACTGTCACTTCAGGCCAAAGGCTAGGCCATTCAGGCTGTTATTCTAGACCATAGGCTTGGCCATCCAACGCCTCTAGCGCTAGGTCCATAGGCTTCATACTTAGTTGTGTCAATCACAGGGTGGTAATAACTGAATTCGTGTCACGTTTTCACTGATCGACTGCAAGTTCTCCATCTGATTACATTCTTTGCTGAGGTGTTTTTTTCTGTATTTATTTATTTCTTCCGTTAGATAAGGGGTGGCGGTTCGGGACTTCACTTTCATGCAATACTTTTCTGTTTGCGTTTCATGTCATGGTCGATTTATTTGAGTTCTCATGACTGATGAAGTCAAAATAATGACGTAACTTCTTTGTTTCCTACGTCGCACAAACGGACCGCTCCTCCCATCAAGATGGTCGCGATATTTGCGAGATGAGGTTCAACGCGAAAAAAACAAGTTTGAAAAAGGTCCCACAGGACGGCGATGAGGCAGTCGCTGCAGGTAAAAAACGATTGGTGCTGGCGCGGAAACAACGCTTCCCCATTCATCATCACCCGTTGCTCTCGTCCTGCCAACCAACTACCGATCCACTCGCTCGTCCTATGGCATGACGAAAGAAAAACAATAAAGCGACCGGGAATCGATCCCAGAACCTCCTACTGGCGGACAAGTACTTTTCCTCTACACCACCGAACCAAATACGATCAGATAGACCTTTCCATGATATATTACATTACAACGGGAGAAATGCATTCGACGCACACCCCGATGCAGACCCAGGGATCCGATACGAACTTCTCAGCAGGGACATGTAAAACGTTCCCGCGTATTACACTTGTAGTCCCTTTCATCCGTTATGGAAGGATGACTTCCTCGCCGGGATGAGATCTCACCATCATATATTTCATCATCAGATGATAGATTTATCTGGAACTCGAATCCTTTATCAATCAGAACCCCTTCCTTTTATCGATCGGCATTCTCCCAAGAAGAGTGACTCCCGAGGGTGAAAAAGGCGGGATCCCACCTGTATGGAACAGGAACCCTCGGATCGGAAAGATGCCGTCGGCCGCGTAGTGACCACCCCGTTTCTCTAGCGTGTATTTCACTCATCGGCCTACATGAAAAGTGGTGGAGATGGACTTTCCGACGATACGCACATCGTCGAGATCGATACGAGATAAGAGTGCCGCTCGATAAACGTCCGTATCGTAGGCGTGAACGCCCTCGTGAATAAGAGGGAGGAGGATGCGCAAGACGTATAATGTCGGTGGCTGCTGCGCAGAGCGTTAATGGGGCCGCTGACTAAATTTTTGAATATCCGAATAAGCTACACGCTTAGCCTATGCCGGCCCAGAATTCGTGGATGTCTTCCACGGGTCGGGGTCTCCGTCTCGCTCGAGAGCGACCAGTTTCTTTTCGAGTCTTTGCGACTGTTGGATTCGATCTCGAGAACGGGAGAGAGAGCGGCTGCCGCGTAGAATGTTAAAATATTAATAATAATATTAATAATACAATAATGTGATGCTTTCGAAAAAAAAGGCTTATTTGAGGCCGCTATCATGGTGCACTCGAGAACCGATGGAAGGGATTTCAACTTTTTGCCTGAAAGAAGCTCGTGAAACTTTCACGGACTGACAAGTGTAAATACGATAGAAATTGAAACTAACTTCGATCTTTCATAATTATTCCAGGAATAAACAGAACATTTTTGAACAACGAAGGCAACAAAGGAATCCTCTAATGAGGATCCAGAACTCGACGCAGTCCCCCTCCGAAAAGGAAAAATCGAAAATCGACTCTGGATTGCGAGAAAAGAAAACCGAAGTGGAGAGACTGCGCCGAGATTCCAAGGCGGGAAAATGCTTCGGATAGCACGATTGTTATAATTAAATAGCAGGTCGAAATCGAAGGTCGCTTCGTTCTGTGGGGGACGATTTACCAGAAATGAGATTCATACCGGTAAAACCACATTAAAGTTTGTAACCGTAAAGAAGAACCTCTCCCGAAAATTTTGGAATTTTTTTTTTTTACCTTACTTTGAAAACTTCATGTGAATTAGTTACACGTACCAAGTTTCTTTATTCCGTACAACTAAACATGTCGATATACTGTATATAATTATTCTGTTATGCTCGCTCTTATTGTTACCTGCGATTTTTCAACATGACAACAACATGAATACATTTTAGTCGCAATTTCCTTCTTCATACGACGCAAAATATTCAATGGAATAGAAACAGGGAAACAAGCGCTCTGAATTAAATTTTTTTCCTTCTCAGAACTCGTTTCCTTTTCCTATGGCGAGAGAACCCGAGATTCACGAAAACCGGATGCATTTATTTTCCAAAAAAATTCCAAATTTCCCCCTTGAAAGCGAGTCATTCCGAGAGTACAAGAGGAATTCCCCAAGAGAATGACAGAATCTTAGTTGCTTTTTCTGTCGAGCGGATAACCTCCTTTCGTTCCTGAGCATGTAATTTTCGCTTTTTTTTTAATCCTACGTGTTGCTCTTTCTCAGCGCCCGAGGATGGGTTGTTAGGAGTCTGCAACACCCTCTCGGTCCTGCGATTGGTATAAAAGTCTTCGTGAAGGAAAGGGCGCCTTTGTGCCTGCAGAAGAGTCCATCATTCGTTGGCAGCACGTTATGAGGCACCTTTTCCCCTCGCAATATTTTATGCGCCTTCCATATCGATTTACTTACTGTGTAGCACTCTGCGCATTCCTAATCAAGAATCGAAACTGAAAGAAAAGAAGTTGAAAACCCCTTACCACCAAAGCCTCGTGGAACGAGAACCATTTTTTTTTTTAGCACTTAGAAGTTGGAGCGTACGCGTCACTCGTTGCAGTCAGTGACTTCATCCAGGATCGTCCGACCGGGCTGCAGTGGCGTGTCCGGAATGAGCATTTTCAAAGGATGCAAATGCCTCAAGCTTTTTTGGAAATTAGGGGGTTAAAAGAATCGCCAAACCTTCCGGAAACATGGCCTGATTCGGGCGAGGTAAGAGGCGAACGCAACGGAGGAAGGGAAAAAGTGATAAGAATGAAAAAGACGTTCATTTTGAAACAAAGGTACATTTTTAATGATTCCGATGAATTTGGAAATTTATGCATTATTAATATTGACACTTTAATTCAAAAAGAGAAGAAGAAAAAAGGGTAGAGAATCCCTTGCCCGGAGAACGACAAACGAGAGGCAGCTGCGAATGAGCACATAATCGCTCCGAGACTAAGATCGAAGTTCCCGAGTAAATACGGATGCATTAGATAGGATCGGAGGATGAAGAAAAACGGAAAGAAACGCGATCGAACAGCCCTGCATGGAGGATCCTGGCTGCGCCGGTTCCCCTCGTCCGGAAGTACCTCTGCGTTCGCTTCGGTCTGCTCTTTAGTCTTCGCTTCCGTTTCTGCGGTTTCGAATCGAGGGCAACATCTGGCCGGCTCCTGCTTTGCTCGAGTTTCCGCTGGTGCTCTCAGGTGTTCCGGATCCTCATCCCTATGGCTTAGATGTCAGCGTTTTGCTGCGTGAGTTCCTTGAAATATTTTTTAAAACCTTTAGCTGGTGCTTCGCAGATCCAACGACGGTCATCATTTTTTACATTCAATCAATTTTTTGCGTTCAATCAATTTTGGGCTTTTAACAATTTTGGTTAATGCCGGAAGTGAAGTTGTTTTGGCTAACCCTGTGATGCGGTTCAACTGAACTCCTCCTCGACGTTAAAATTTTCTATATAGACGGAGCAAGCCCCCCAAAACATTAATCATCCTCATAACATGGATCCCCATGGATAGGAGGTAGTAGGACACCGTGGGTCACGGGGCACCGGGGTCAGACCGTTTACATTAATAGCTCTCTCTTGTCTGTTTCTCTTCATGTCTTCTTTCGTTTTTGTAAACCGTGACGCCTAGATTTTTTGCTGATTTTTTCCTTTGTACCGATTCTTATTGGAATTGCATTCGAGAGGTCGGTAGTTCAATCCCCCGCGCGTATGAGCTACAATTTCAATTCCCTCTGGTTGCAATATTGACTTAATTTCAATGATTCCGATTGGGATACGATGGGATAAAATATTTGTCCACAATACGCCCTAACTCAATGCACAAAATGTTTCCTTATACAGTAGTTGCCAGATCAGTAGATCAAGATTTCCTTTGCGGTCTTTCTCCGACATTATATATTGTGCAATTAGAAACGGAAGACTCTGAAGTGCTTGACCCCAGGAGATATGACATTCTTGAACCTGAATCGATTACGAATAGTTTCACGTCGATATTATTTTCCGATTAGAAGTTCTTAATGTTTCTGATAACTTTTGTGAAGAGAGCTCAGAATCTAAGAGCCTTTCCCTCTGCGGTGCCAAGACCTCTTTGCGTGATGCATTTTTGCCAACTGAAGTCCATTTTAGCGATGATAATGGGAATGACACCGACCCATGTTGCCCCGTTTAATATACGACTTCATCGCACGAAACGTGTAGATTGACAACTTCGAAACGCGGGATTGAGCAATGGATCTTTTTACATGCAGCCCCATTCATTTCTCCAGAGGAATAAAAATACACAAGTTGCAGGCTCACAAAAAAGTGTCTCATGGTGCCCCACCCTCCCTTTGGAGGAGCGAAGATGAAAAAACGATGAAAAAATGGGGAATGCTCTTATCCGGTCACTTTACTAATGAGAGATGAAACCGACGCTTCGGATGCGCTAAGCTTCTTCCTTCAGGGAAAAAATGAACAAAAGAACTGATCAAGAAGGAAAATATTATTACAAGGTAAGAAATATGAGGGATGAAACGTGGAAACAAATTTTTGAACAATTATTAGGAAGAAGGGGAGACATGCGAGATGAAAAGCAAATAATAACGATAGAAAATAAAAACAATAGTGTAATGGAATAAGGGTATTAATATGTATTTGGAATAGAACACACGAATTACGGACGTCCTACACAAGCAGCTAATGAGAAAATGAAGAAGGAAAAGCTGCCAGGGAAGGGGGGGATTCAGGTTGGCTTCCAGCATACTAATCTTGAAGGTTTCTCATTTCCTCCCACAGGCTGGCTCGTTCAACTTCACTTACTATGATCGTTCATCTGGGAAAAGAGTGATTTCTTATCACGTCTGGAAGGAATTGATCGGGAGTTACCCCCCATAGTGGCTCTCGTCACAGAAGACGTCCAAGGCTAGTATGCATCCATGTCCCAAAAATAAATGGTATCGGTGATGGCAAGTACTTTCTGGAAAATAGGACTTTTAACTCTTATTATTTAACCCTTCAACCCTTATCCAGGCCCGTCCAGAGTTTTCCAGAGATCCGGGGTAAAACTAAACCATGGCCCCTTGATACGAGAGGCTTGGGCAAATTGTCCCCAATGTCCAACCCCCCTCCCCCGGGACCCAATCACTCTGGGCGGATCTGCCTCTACTAACTAACTTACATACTTTCTCAATCTCCGACCGACTGCCTTCTATGACAAACACTACCCTCAATCGCAAGGGTATGCAATGGGATCAATATACAGATGTACACTTGTTAAACCTGCTTTTTCATGGGAAAAAACATCCTGGCAAATGCTCGCTTCAACTATACATTTGGCTTCGATACATAGACGACATTCTCATACTCTTGTGGTACTGATCAAAAAAACATACCGATTTTATGAACGCCTTACATTCCTGCCATCCTATCGTGTTCACTAGCAATTACGGACGCGACGGCCGAAAGAAAAACACATTAGAAGCAGGGAGAGTGAATCCTCCCGTCTTCCTAAGATATCGCATAAGGAAATATTACATATTTAGTCCAGCTTGGTGTGGTTGCCCTTCTATTGAGAAGAGGAGGGATACGATATTGTTAATACTAAAGTTAATAATACGATTATGTTGTTGCTTTCGGGAAGTAAACGCCTATTCGAGGCCGCTATCATTATGCACCCGAGAAACGATGTAAGGGATTCAAAATCATTCCATGAAAGATGCGCGAAAGTTTCTCCGACTAACGAGTGCAAATACGAAAGAAAAACTTAGGAAGAACTTCCACCTTTAATCATTATTCCGGAAATAACCGGAACATTTTCGGGCAGCGAGGCCAAAGGAAGCCAGGACGCGACGCCTTCCCGATTCTCGCGACTGGGCAGAACCGAATTTTTTTTTCTTCTCTGGATTGCGAGAAAGGACACCGAAGTTCCCGGAATCGCACCGAGAATCCATCTGACGGCATGGAAATGCCTCCGATGGCGGGATTGTTACTGTTAAGCAGCTCATATGAGAAAAATTAAATAACAATCAGGAACAGTTGATTTTTGCGGAGCTTCCTTTATTTTATACGCAGCAAAATGAGTTTAATACTGTAAAAATCACATTCAAGTTTGAATAAATGAAACTGAACCTCTTCCGAAAAATTTAGGAATTTTTTAGAACACGGGAAAAACTTCCTATCAATTTGCTACACATACCCAAATTTATTTTTTATGTACAAATAAATACACCGATATGCAAATATTATGCACCTCGTAGGCAACCGGTGAAATCGCAACACGAAGTTGAACACCAAAAGAAAAATCATGAATACATTTAGTCACAATATCTCTTAACAAGACCCGAAATATTAAAAAAAAAGCGAACCAGGTAAGCGCTCTAAAGTAATTCCCCCCGTTCAAAATCGATTTTCCTTTCCCATGGTGAGAGAACCCGACTCGCAAAACCGTAAGCATTTATTTTCAAAAGAATTCCAAATTTCCCTTTTCGAGTCGAGCCATCCCGAGCCGCAAGAGGAGTTTGTCTGAGTCTGAGTTGCTTTTTCTGTCGAGCGCAAAATCGTCCCTTTCGTCCCTTTTGTTCCCCGATCAATGGCTGGGAATGTCATGAATTTCGTTCATTTTGAGGGAATTAGACGCGGTGAAAGGCAACCAGTTCCATGATATTTATGATATTACAGTACGTCCCTTTCCGTATAAGTATATTCTTACTATTAACTGTAACCAGTTGCTTTTGGAGGGTAACTTAACGTAACTTACCCATAAAGGTCCAAAGTGACTTAGGTAGAGAATACGAATTTAAAATTTTAACGTGAATGAAGGTAACGTGGATGAAGGTAACGTGGATGAAGGTAACGTGGATGAAGGTAACGTGGATGAAGGTAACGTGGATGAAGGTAACGTGGATCATGGCTGCTTAACGAAACACTGGAATCGATTTCCGCTCAATGCTCGGAGGAATTTCAGCTTATCACGCGTTGTTTGCGTTGGTGATGGGGGAGTTCTAAGTTTTTGTGAAGAATTTCTATTTTCTGATATGAAAAGTATGTAATTTCCACTTTTTTTTTTTCCACTCTACATGTGGCTCATTCTCACCCAAGGATGGGTTGTTAGTTGTCTGCGAAACCCTCTCGGTCCCACGATGGGAGGTCTTTGTGAAGGAAAGGGGTCTTGTGTGCCTGAAGAATGGAACATCATTCGTTGGCGGCGCGTAATGAGGCACCTTTTCCTCATCACTTTTTTTTATGAACTTCCGCATTGCTTTATCTTCTATGCAACACTGTGCACTTTCCAAACCTCGAATCGAAACTGAGAGTAAAGAAGTGCAAAACCCTTTATCACCAAAGCCTCGTGGAAAGAGAACCGTTTTTTTTGCATTTTTTTTTTTTGGGGGGGGGGGGGGATACTTAAAAACAAGCCTGAGACTGTGAAGTGCTATCAGAGACCTTATTGATGGCATTTATGTTNTTTAAAATTGGAGGGTAAAAAAAAATCGCCAAAACCTTGCAGAAACTCGGCCAGATTCGGGCGAGGTGAGAGACGAACGCAACAGGGCAAGTGAAAATATGAAAAGAATGAAAAACACGTTCATTTCAAAGCAAAGGCCCTTTTTTTTTATTGAATCCGATGAATTTGAAAAGTTATGCATTATTGACATCTTACTGATGTCAATAATGCATAGATGTTATGCACTGACATCTTAATTCAAAAGGAGAAAAAGAAAAAAGGGTAGAGAATCCCTAGCCTGGAGGACAAACGAGAGGCAGCTGCAAATGCGCTTTTAATCGCTAACTAAATCGCGAAACTAATACCGAAGTTTCCTCCCGAGTAAATACAGAAGCATTAGATAGGGTCGGAGGATGAGGAAAAACGGGAAGAAACACGATCGAACAACCCTGCATGGAGGATCCTGGCTGCGCCGGTTCCCCTCATCCGGAAGTACCTCGGCGTTCGCTTCGGTCCTTTCTTTAGTCTTCGCTTCCGTTTCGGCGGTTTCGAATCGAGGGCAACGTCTGCCGGCTCCTGTTTTGCTCGAGTTTCCGCTGGTGCTCTCAGGTGTTCTGGATCCTCATCCTCGTGCCTTAGGTGTCAGCGTTTTGCAGCGTGAGTTCTTCGAGATTATATTTTTAAACCTTTAGCCAGTGCCATGTAGACCCAGCATCGAAAGTCGTCACTTTTTATTAATATATTCAGTCAATTTTGGTTCAGGCCGGAAGTGAAGTCGTTTTGGCTAACCCAGTGATGCGGTTCAACTGAACTCCGCCTCAAAGTTGAAATTAATAGTCGATGAAAGCCCGCCAAAAACTGAAAAAGTTCCTTTTAACTTGGATCCACATGGATTGAAGAGAGCGGGTCGCCCTGGATCACGGGGAACCATGAGTCGGGCTTACACATTACCATAAATAAATAAAATAACTACTCGAAAAATAAAAAAAATCGGCTAGTGTAAGAAATAAGAGAGGAATGGAACGTGCTTGCACATTGGCGACATGACATGCGAGATGAAAGCAAATATTACCGAAAGAAAATAAAAACAATAGCGTAACGGAATAAGGGGATTAATACGCGTTAGGAATAGAACACACGAATTTCGGATGTCCCACAAAAGCAACAAGCAAGCTGGAAAAGGAAAAGCTGCAAGGGAAGGGGGGAAGGGGAAAGGGAGGTCACAGGGAATTCAGGTTGGGTTTCTGCATGCGAATCTTGAAGGTTTCTCAATTCCTCCCGCAGGTCAGCTCGTTCAATTTCGCTTACTATCGTTCATCTGGGAAAAGAGTGATTTCTTATCACGTCTGGAAGGCATTGATAGGGAGTTACTCCCCCATAGTGGCTCTCGTCGCAGAAGATGTCCAAGTCTTCTATGCATCCATATCCTAAAAAAAAGGTATCGATCCTTGCAAGTATTAATACATTCTGAACACTATGATTAGTCCTACAACCCCTATCCAGGCCCACTAAGAGGTTTCCAGAGATCCGTGGTTAAAATAAACTGACGGCGCCTTGCAGCCCCACTTAAGCCATTAGGCGCCCCCTTTGGAGCTCCTTGTTACGAGAGGCTCGGGCAGATTGACCCCCCCCCCCCCCCATCCCTCTAGGAGGCCCTGCCCCCACTGACCCTATTGCATACTCTCTCAGTCTGTGCCTGACTAACTTCAATGAGAAATACTATAGTCAGTTGCATGGGTCTGTAATGGGATCGATATGCAAATGTATTCTTTCGGGCCTGCCCTTTCATGGGAAACAAAAAATAACACCCTGACTCGCTTCAACCATACATTTGGCTTAAATACATAAACGACATTCTCATACTCTGGTAGTGGGATCAAACAAATTTAGCGATTTTATGAACTCCTTGCATTCCTGCCACCCTATCATATTCACCTGCAGCTACTGCGAAAGCGTGACGAATTTCCCTGACTCCACTACGTCTATTAAAGATTGGGATTTCATCGGCAGACCTATATCACAAACCCACAGACTCCCACTCCTTACTCATTTCATCCTCAGCCAGCCCCATCTCCCTAAAAATAATATTTTCCTTTCAACCTCATTTGCTCGGATGAGAACTTTTTCTCCAAACGCCTCCATGAATCACAAACCCCCCGAATGAAACAAAGCATCCCATGGAACATCATTAACTCGGCTTCTCAGGTGTGAACTATTGACCATGAAAATTTTCCCAATTTTAAAGATGACCCTCCCATGTACCACCGACATCATGTCCCGAGGACTGCATGTGCTCCAAGTTGAATCCCACCAACGGATTGCCCTCATTCATGACGTAATTCAGAAATGTTTCAAACATTTATTTATTTCAGACGAACTTAGAGAGACATTCCTCCTTCCACCTCTAGTTGCATTCAAACGGCAAAAAAATATATCCTCATATTTTCTAGATTGACACCCATCAAAACATCAGATCCCGGTTTCTCTCCTAACAAGATCTCCTCTATAGAACGCTACCTATTCGACGTATAATTTTTTTTCCACAGACTGGTAGAACCTACAAAATGCGGTCTCCCGTGACCTGCTCTACGCTAACGTAATTCATCTCAATACAGGCAAAGTTCAGCCTATGGAGAAATCATGGAGACTATCTTCTGACCGCCCCAAAGGAACACGTACGTCAGGCTTGGGCATATAAGAAACCCACCTGAATTCAATCTATGAACTCGGCATACGGACCAAATCACCGTCCCCATCGAAGAAGTGCGGTAGAACGATCCGACTTACAGGAGGAAATGAGAAACCTCCCGATTGGAATGCTGAAACCAATCCTGATATCCTGCGACCCCCTCCCCCCCTCCCCCCCCGCAGCTATTACTTATTCATTCTCTCTTTTTTTGAATTTTTGCGATGACCTTAGGTTCTGTGTCTTATCCTTACTTTTCTTTATTGCTTTGTTTACCCTTTTTTCATTTTAGTTTTTCTCTGCAGTGGCGGCTCGTAGATGGAAATTCGGGGAGGGGGCAACTCATGATCTTTATAGCGAACAATAATTAATTGTAGCTTTAATAAGGGCATGAAGCACATAATGTGTGCTTAGATTAATCGCTGGGCGAGAAAGCGCTTCATGTTCACAGTTAATATCGTCTCGAAATCGCGCACATCCAGAGCGGAAATTGAAACTTCCTTCGAACACTTGGGTGAGAAGAGGCGAATCAGGCCCGAGGATAAAAGGCCTATTGCTATTTGGCTTATCCTTTTTTCAATTCAGGAGACACATCTTCGCTTGGAGAGACGGCCGAAAAAAAAAATCTTGGAAGCAGGGAGAGTGTATCCTCCCGTCTGCATAAGATTTCGCATGAGGAAATATTAATCTCCTGATCCAGCATGTTACGGTTCCCCTTCTTTTCCTGAGGCTTACCAAATTAAAGCCGGGAAACTGCACGACATTTTGTTCTCACATTATTCAGAATTCATTCCTTCATCGCTTCTGTTATTAGTTGAAAATTCTCTGCTACGTAATATTGTTCCAATATTCCGCGAAGGAAAACGGCGCCGCATTGTCAGGGCCACAGAATCCCCCAGAACAATCATGCTCTCAGAACAATCATGAATCCCCCAGAGCAATCATGCCATTTCCTTGAATTTGACCTCGCCGCTCCGAAATGCATACCGCAGCCCAAAATAAATTCCGGACTCCAAATCCCGTCTTCCAAGGATGTTTAAAGGGACGAGCCATTTCGGGGATGCCCGAGAGAGACGGAACGTCGCCTGACCTCCCTGGAGGCTCGTCCGATTTTATCAGACAAAAATGAAGCCGCGCAGCTTAAAGCTACCACCGGTCAGGGTGGAAGCTAGACGACAAATCTTGTTGACGCAGAATTTTTCGAAAACCGAAACGTTCTCGAGATGGAGAGAGAAGCGAGAGATGCTCCACGGTCCATTCAGCGCGCAGAATCCACTCGGAGAGCGTTTTCTCTGAAAATAAAGAGGCTTTGAGCCGCCAAAACGTCGGTTCCATATATTATTAAAACAATTGGTTGAGAGTGTTCCTTGTTTTTTTCATTTGATTTTTTTTTTTTTGGTCAAACGGAGTTTTGTGGATGCGGTGGATCAGTTCCCAGATGGCTTATCGTCTAATTCAGAGATTTTTCTTAGCAAATTAGCCGAGAATTTTCTTAGCATTCGTCGCTCCCAAAAGTTCCTGTTTCTTCCCTGAGCCCACCGTTCCTTCTGTCGGCTTTCAAGCCTGATTAAGCGTTTCCTCGGATTTAAAAGGCTTGCGGCTCTCTCTCGTCCATCAAGAAGGAAAAGACCTGCAGCCGGCGAGAGATCCGAAAACGCTTTTAGGTTAATTTGCGGGTACTATTTAGCACTCCGAGGCAAGAAGTGCGTCGGTTCCTGGCTTTTCCCCAATGGGAATCCAAGCTCCTCAGACACTAAATTCGGGCGGAACCAACTTACTTCCATAAAGACGATTGAATTATTCTTGCGTTTCCTCTCTGTTGCGCGTCCGAAGGGATTTCCTCAGTGCTTTCCTCTCCGCCCTCGGAATAGGGTGTGTTTCGCCTTCGACCGAGTTTCGTGCTTCGCCAAGGTACTTCTTTCGAAGGGAATTCGTTTTCGTGAGTGGCTTAATGGACTCGGGGGGAATTTTTGGACCGGCGCATAAAAAAATGTGTTTCGGTCGACCAAAAAATCGAACCACATTTCCGATAGCGCCCACAAAGCATGTTAAATCGTTCGTCCTTTCATCTTCGAAGAAATTCAGAAAGATCCGAACCTGATCTCGTGGCCTCGGCTTTGACGAAAGGGATCAGCGTTTCCAACTTCTCGGGCGAAATCCCCCAATGGAAAAAGCCATCGAAACTGCAATCGAATGGCGTCTGTCCACTTTCTCGGATTTTCGTCGTCTGAAATTCTGAGGCACCCTTTCGAAATGGCCGCTGAGGACTCGCAACGTCGTAAATTGAGTCAAAGATATCAACTGGTGATGATCATGGAATCGTCATGAATATCGCAGGACTATTCGACCCTCAACGGGACACCATTCCATTCCCCCCCCTTCACTCCCCCTGCCCCCCCGAGTCCATTAAGCCACTCACGAAAACGAATTCCCTTCGAAAGAAGTAACCCCCCCCCCCCCCCCCCCCCCCCCCCCCCTGCCCCCCCCCCCCTCTACCCCCTACCCCCAAGTTAATGCAAAGGGCAGACAGAAGCAGTCGGTCGATTGGAGTCCCGGGGAATTCCGCTCTCATCTCTCACTTCTGCGGGAACTTCCCCATTTTCCAATTTCCCTCAGCTGTTTTCCTGAAAAGCCGCTCGTTCAGACGACCTCCCTCCCTTCGATTACCGATTCCTCCGGTAATCATTTAAGAAGGAATGGAAAGTTTCCGCAGAGCGTCGATTATCGACAGGGCGATTCTTCAACATCGCGATTCTGCGAGGCGGGAACTCCGGTTCCCAGCACGAAACCCTGAGAATTTCTCGCCATGCAATTCCGGAATGCGAGTGAAAACCGCCATGCAATTCCAGAATGCGAGTGAAAACCGCCATGCAATTCCGGAATGCGAGTGAAAACCGCCATGCAAGTTCTCGGATAGCTCTCATCCCGCTTCTTCTGCATTTTCCCCACGCAAAACGTCACTCTCAAATGTGATTAATGACGGGATAGAATCCATAGTCTTAACCTTGATCTTGACCTTGATCCGAATTGCAATAACATTTTGGTGACCTTAGTCCGGTGCGTCTTCGGAATCGTCGGTTCAGCAAATAAATAATTTGGTTGAGCAAATAAATAATTATATGTCATTCATAATATATGATTCTTCAGCCATGACTTTTTCGAATCACACCTTGGAAATTCTGCCAATATCGACATTCAAAAATGTGCTTCACTCCCAATTTACAAGATCATTCTCGTTGGAAATGTGAATCGTCCCCCATATCTCCATGATGGTCTGAAGTTGTAATGCCTGGAGTGTAGAAAAATTGTCATGTGTTGATTTATTTGCCAGGTATATATAGGTATAGGTATATATAGGTAAAAAAATATGAGTTTGGTCTCGTTCGAAAGAAATTCCCTTTCTCCTCAAGGCGGACGAGAGAACGTTCGTGGTGTTTTAAAATTTAAAATGTTCATCGATATATTCATGCGTGAGAAATCCCCGTGACGGATCCACGAGAAACTTCTCGAGAAATGCAATTTAGTTGCTTCGTTGCAATTTAGTTGCTTCGTTGCAACTCACCCTCCTGCGACGTCGGATCCGTTTTCCGATTAATCCTCGTGAACTCTCCAACGAAGAAATCTGGATAACGGGGCAATCTTTACGGAATTGTTACAGTAATTGAGGAAACGGGCAATCTGCTCTCTGCGGGAATGGGAAAGGGTAATGAGACCTTTGATCCTTCCTGCCCTTTAAGATCAAGACGACACCAGCCAATGGAGCCAATGTTCGTCTCCAAATGACCTTTAAATCCCTCGGAAGTGGGAAGTTGAAGGGCGTGGCCTCCAACCGCCGGAGGTGCTTTCGCCTCTTCGGAGGTGCCTTCGCCTCTTCGATCACACGCTTCAAATTTCCCTCTCGGAATTGGAAAAGGTCCAGAAACGGTTCCAAAATATCGGGGACTCGCTCCGGAGGATCGAATTGCTGGGTTGGCGGTTGGCCAGGTTCGCGTCGGTTCGTCGAAACATTTTCCCTCGAGAATATGATATTGATGTCTGCAATGTTGATATTTGACAGCTGTGGCAATATAGACAACTTGTTGAGGTAACAGGGGGTAAAAACGACCGCCTGGGATTCAAAATCTCAAACTGAATTGTTGCAATGGGTACCTAGGGAAGTGCAGAGAGGGTCGCACAGGGTTGCGTAGGTGTCCGACCCATAGTTTAGCCATGAGTTATTGTCAAACTTGCCACTAGATGGCTGTTCGATAAGTCCAATTTCCGCGGCTAAGGAAACCGTTCCTCAAAAAAAAAAAAAAATATATATATATATATATCGTCAGCGAAAAGGTCAGACAAATGAGTTTCGGGAAAGGAGTCAGGATTCAAGCTGATTCCAAAGGTCAAAGGACACGAGATCGTATTATTGGAAGTAGTTGAATTTTCGCAAACAATTCTCTGACTGCCATTTCAGCCACAGATCCACTAGAGAAAAAAGCATGCAGTACATTTTTCAGTCCATCTCGGTCTGTGTGCCAAAGCTCATTGGCCATGTACAGAGCAATTTGGAGAAAAGTGACAAAAACTGCTCAAAACTGGGGCAAAAGCGCTCCTCCATAGTGTATTTTCTTTTTTTTTCGCCTTCAAGGCCAAAATCATGAAATTTTCCCAGAGAGATCGACAGAGATGCTTCTCGAAAGGGCAAGGACGAATTCACGATCGCGATCGATGCTCAGGTGCCAGAGGAGGTTTGACCGAAGCGGAGCATTCACGGTTGGATGTCATCCTCCCGTCTCCTGCTGACCGCGCTTTCGGCGGTCGATTGGATGTCTCTGGTGCGAAATCACCGACTATTTTCTAAGACGTCCACGGCAAAGGGTCTTCCGAACGTATGCATGCCAGAAACACAAAAATTTCAGCCTTTATTCCCTTGAGAAAGTCTAGCATGTCATCGTGTCATGGGTCGCGATCTCGGTAGCCTCTTTAGAGGCTGGTATCTCCCTCGTCTTTCCGTGCAACTACATTTATCTTATTTTTTCAATTCGGTCTCTTCCTCTCTCATCGATTCGCTTCAGAGTAGTGATGGAAAAGTGTGGATCGTGGCACCACAGATTGGATGGGGGAAACTCTCGTTTCGCTGCACTTTTCCTCTCCCCTCCCCGAATCTGTTACGAAGTATCGAGAAATCCATGCACGAGTCATTACGATGTTTTCATTTACACATCCATGCGATGCGCCGTCCAAATCTCATGGAAAAATTTTCCGCCGCATTTGAAAATCTATTTGAAAATCAGGTGTGCGTGCTTGTAGACATTTCCAACTTCAGGCTGGAATTTCTGAGGAACGAGGAGAAAATGATTGATGAACATTTTCTCGACGACCAAGGCTTCTGCCCTCATTACATCCATGCCGATGGGTCTACTTCCCTTTCACCAAAGAGGATTTCATGGAATCTCCCTTCCTCGTGTGGCGGGATCATCTACGATTCGAATGAGACATGAATCGCCTTTCTTGGACTTCGCATTCCCAACTTGCGGCGCTTTTTCCCCGTTGAACTTTGTTTATCCCGCTCAAAACAGTATGAATAGACCATAGGATCCAAGCTAATTTGCTTTAATCATAATCTTTCCCTTCTCCCCCTCTTCCCCGCCTTCCTGCCAGGCGCTCGCTTCCCCCTCTTCCGTCTCGTCGGCCCCATCAGGTCTCGATATACGGAGGGCATGCCGTCTTAAGAAGCCTTTTTTTCATTCCTTCTCTTCCTCTCCGCTCTTGAAAATCCCGTCGCCTCGTAACGTATTGGACTCTTTCTCATTTTAGACCTGTTGCGTTCACGCTCGTTGCCCACGGTTCTTTCAATCGACATCTGTGCATGAAGTCTCGCGTGAGCCACAGAGGAAACCTATTTATATGATAATACCCGCCGTTTGTCCTCCCGTCCTCCTCTGCCCGCCGCAGGCTTGCACCTAGGTTTCCACATTGCTTCTCGAATGCACCAGTAACGTCGTGGATTTCTGGCCTCATCGCACTTCTCTGTTGGCCGAAAGAAAATTCTCTGAAGACCCACGGCACCCTTGCCAGCTTGAGAACCGATGCTCCATGGGATGGACAATGTACAAATATAAGTAGGAAATTTGTAGCGAGCGTTGCGGTAGAGGAGTGCTCAGTGCTCGAGCGAGCTCGGGAAGAGATGAGAGACCAGAAGGAGGGGGGGGGGGGGGGGGGGGGGGGGGGGAANCCTCTCACCTATGAGGATTTCCCGATGCTCTCTTTGAAAATCAGATACAATCGCGCTTCCCTTGCATGCCTCCAAACTCGCTGGTTATCGCAAGCTGCTTTCTTACATCGCATGGGGAGTAACGAGATTCCGTCGTCTGCTAGCCCCTCTCTGTTCTAGGACCCAGGAGAAAGTGACAATAGTTGGCCTACCGAGGGTCTAAAAGGGTGATAGACGTCTCGACTGAATCGCAGATTAACCCCCCATGCGATGTAAGAAAGCAGCTTGCGATAACCAGCGAGTTTGGAGGCATGCAAGGGAAGCGCGATTGTATCTGATTTTCAAAGAGAGCATCGGGAAATCCTCATAGGTGAGAGGGAAGTAGACCCATTGGTGCGCATGTAATGAGGGCACAGATCTTGAACGTTGAGAAAATGTTCACGTTCGACAATCATCACTTTTCCCCCTCGTTCCTAAGAAATTCCAGCCTGAAGTTGGAAATGTCAACAAACACACGCACCTGATTTTCAATTAGATTTTCAAATGCAGCGGGAAAATTGTCATGAGATTTGGACGGCACATCGCATGGAGATGCAAATGGAAACATCGTAATGACTCGTGCATGGTTTTCTCGATACTTGTCTCGTAAAAAATTCGGAGAAGGGGAGAGGCAAAGTGCAGCGATGCGAGAGTTCCCACCGAAAGCCGTCCCCCATCTAACCTGTGGAGCCACGATCCGCAATTTCCCATCACTACGCTGAAGCGAATCGATGAAAGTGGAAAAGAGACGGGATTGAAATAGTTGCACGGAAAGACGACAAAGATGCCAGCCTCTAAAGAGACCGACCGAAATCGCGACCCGACTTCGTTGCTGGACTCGAACTATCCCGAGGGAATGAAGGCAGAAAACATGTTTCTGGCACGTATACGTTCGGAAGACCCTTTCCTGCGGACGTGTCAGAAAATAGTCGCTGATTTCGCGCCAGAGACATCCGCCGAAAGCGCGGTCAGCTAAAGACGGGAGGATGACATCCAACCCTGAATGCTCCGCTTCGGTCAAACTTCCTCTGGCATCTGGGCGTAGATCGCGATTGCGAATTCGTCATTGCACTTCCGAGAACCATCTCTATGGATCTATCGGGGAAATTTTCATGATTTTGGCCTTGAAGGCGAAACAAAAGGAAATTCCCTACGGAGTAGCGTTTCTTGCCCCAATTTAGAGCAATTTTCTGTAATTTCTCCAAATTGCTCTGTACAAAACCCATGAGCTTTGACATGCAGATCGATCGGGATGTCCTCTAAAATCTTGTCCGATTTTTTTGTGATGCATTCGGGCCGAAATGACAGTCGGAAATTTGTGAAAATTCGACTACTCCCAGTTATACATCCTGGTGACCTTAGACCATTGGAGTCAACTTGAATCCTGTTTCCTTTTTCGAAATTCAATTGTCTGCCATATTTAATGACGAAATTTCCTTTTTTGTCTCAGAAACGGTTTCCGAGCTGCAGCCGTTTCAATTCAGCCTGTCGAATTGCCCCTTATAAATGACCTTGACAATGACTCTTGGTTAAACTATGGGTTGGAGGTGACTTTCACCCCTCTCTGCACTTCCTTAAGGACCAACAGCAACAATTCATTTTCAGATTTTGAATCTGACTCGGCGCTGGACCTCATCCGGGATCGCATCCGGGACCTCATCCGGGATCGCATCCGGGACCTCATCCGGGATCGCATCCGGGATCGCATCCGGGACCTCATCCGGGATCGCATCCGGGATCGCATCCGGGACCTCATCCGGGATCGCATTCGGGAATTTTAATGAGAACTCGCTCCGAGTTCTCACGCTTGCGTGCTATAATATTTGCGTTTGGGTAACGCGTAACGGGTAAAGGGTAATAGGTCATGGGTAAAGGGGTTGATTGATAAGCTTTGAAAGGGATGTCGACGCTGTTTACCTCGATTTCTCCGAAGCTTCTGATGCCGCTCTTCGCAAGATCCCATTGAGTAAATTGGAAGTCCATGGGATCAGAGGAAGAGGGATCAGCTGGATGAGTGCCTCGCTTTCGGAGAAACGCATGTCGTTGGAAATGAGCTGGTCTCAGCGCAAGTTGGGGGAGACGATTGGAGTCTCCCAAGGATCAGTAATGTGTCTGCAGCTGTTGTCGTTGAACTCAGCGATGGTGATATTTATTAGTTGTAACGAACCACTTATGAACAAGTTTATATTATATAGTTTTATATGTACAGTATAACATGATTTTGCTTTAAACATCAACATATACACCGAGGCCTTGTACATGGAATATAAATATTTTCAGACGATGCGTTAATTAGCATTGAAGTAGCGTGCATGCATCGTGCATCGCCAGCAACAATAGGACATACATAGCTTTCAACATCTTTCTTTTGTTATCTCCAAAAATTACCGAAATTAAATAGACGCATCCAAAAAACGAGATTCGTTTTTCTCCCTGAGCGATTTGGACCAAGCCCGATGAAAAGGGGAAGAAATCCGCTCGAATGCGCCGTCGAACGGGAGGAACGGGAACTCCCTAGGGAAGTTCGAGTGAATGCGACGAAATCGAACGGGCTCCCGATTTTCATTCGGCGAGGGCGACGGGATCATCGGAGATGAGAAGGAAATTTTCTCTCGCGGAATCGCGGAATTTAATCGGCTTTCATCCCCGATATTGCACGGACCAAATGAGGAAACCGTGCAAAGTTTGGTCGGACAGGGATCAGAGGCGTGGCCGTGCATGAAGGACGGACAGACAGACAGAGACGCACAGACAACGACCAAAAAAGGATCAATATAATTGCATCCAACTAGGCAATAGATGGCAATGGTGGCATGTGGTAAAAAGGTGGGCTTCGGCAAGTTTGCAACGAATCCGGCGGACGTGCAGCATTTGATATCATGGTTGAGTCTTCATCCAAAAAAGGCAACAGCATTACTTCCTTGCAGTACTTCCTGTACCGAGCGTCTGTCAACCTTAAGGACAAACCCTTGGGTGGGGTAGAAAGGCAAATGTTGAGCAGAGAAAGGTCAAATATGATTTTGCGTTCCAGCCATCAGCGGCCGACGGGACTCGCTCTGAGAGCTGTGTTTCCCAAAGCGTAATCAGAAAGGAATCAGCATCAGTTGACGCATTTAAATCTGCCCAGCCTCATGATACGTTATTCCGTGTCGCCAGGCCATAATCCAAACGTATCAATGGGCACACACTGTAGTGCGTCATGGGACACAATTGCGCGTGTCCGTTGGGATATTCTCTCCACTTGACACATCTTATTGCATCTGTAGACGCGTTGAAATGTGTCAACGCGTCTGACACATTTTGTCACAACCGATATGAAGAATTCTCTCGTGATACATATACGTGCGTCAAATGACACACTACATCGTGTCGTTTCTCTCTGTGCAGGCTGGGAAAAATGCACGAGCAATTGCGTTCGCATTTTTCCATGATCCAACTCATCTTGATTATTCCTGAATATTCCGTCCTGATTTCGTTCGAGGATCTTGTCGCTGCTTTCGAGTGCAATTTCGAAATTTCCAGGTGTGAAATTTCCAAATTCCTGATGGGAACCGACGCATCCCAACCGATTCGCTTAATCCCGCCGCTTCTGAGCCGGATCGGCACTGACTTCACGCGGGATGGCCGAAAATCGAGGATTTCGAACTGAAGACTGGAATGAAGGGAACCTCAGAGAGTTTCCCACGAATTCTGGTAGATGTCTCTGCGGACCTTCGGGATAAATCGATGCAATGTCGATCTGCAATTGCAATTATTTTCTACTCTGAAAAAGGAAAGGACGGAAGAGAGAGGGAAGTTGCTTCGAGGCTTATTTGCTCTTCCGGAGAAATGAGGAAAAATGAAGAAAATGAGAGGAAAACTAGAGTTTGTGCTCGTATTTTTTTTCTGAGTCCTTCTCTCAGCACTGATGAGGCCTCTTACAATAAAATAAAAAATACTTTTTCAAAACCATCTCGAATGAAAAAAATTCGAGCACTCATGATAAGTTTCTTAAAAGACTTCCTTTCGATTGGAAGTGCGGCACATCTTCGAACTCGTTACGCGATAGATTCGCGGCTCAAAGGAGTATGGGGAGTTATTTTAGGGATGGGCCAGTCTCTTATTCGCATTGAATGCGACTGAATGAAAAGAAAATGCTTAGCGGAAATATCGTAGTATGCAAAAATTGCGTACTTTATCACACATTTATATACATTGCAATATTTAATGTTTGCGATGTTTAATTATTAATTTTATGAATATGACTATTTGAATTATCGGTGAGCCCTTCTCATCGAAGATGGAGATCTCTGGATGGAACCAAAGCGGGATCGTGGACCCGGAAGGAGACGCTGAATACTACCGGGCGTGCATGGAAGCGACGCGATTCTGGATCCAACGGGTGCTGGTGCCGATAGTAGTGGCGGTGGGGATGGCCGGCAATGGCATCACCGTGCTCATCCTGACGCGGAGGGAGATGCGGAGCTCCATCAACTGGTGCCTGACTGGGTTGGCCTCCTCGGACTTCCTCTACCTGGTCTTCGTCTTCTCCCTGTCGTTTCGGCATTATCCCTGGAATATGCCTCTCGCCTACTGGCACTATTATCCTGTGGGACTCTGGCTTTCCGATTCATCCAGTGAGTCCGGGCTTCATGCTTCTTTAGGGAGAGGGGATATCGCTTACGAATCAACGTGTCCCTGTTTTCCCCAAGGTGTATAACAAGTTATTGCGTACGGTCTTAGAAAAAATACTCGAAGTGGGTACGTCCCAGTCTTGAGGCCCTTCTGTCGATCTCTGCTTGATGATATCATGCTTGGCTGATCTTTCCTGATGCAACCAGTCGTGCAAAAAAAATGTATACCTACCATATTCAGGTATGACTCTCTCCGGTTACCGTCTGTACTGAACATTCCAGGAAAAGAGTAAAAACTTGGGACAATCTTATTCCCCACCCTCAGCTCCAAAATGCGATCATCCCGCTTCCATCGAGCTCCCGCGATATTTTTCTCTCATTCCTTATTCCACTCCAGATCCCCTTCGATGCCCGAACTGTTGGAAATTCCATTCGGTTAAAAAAAAGTTATTACTTAGTTCCGTGTCTGCCAGTCTGCTGCATCAAGTTAACCGCATGAGAGAAACTGCTAGGACCAAGCTGACGAGTCGGGGGAGGGGGAGGGGGAGAGAGAGGGGGAGGGAGAAGGCAGGGGAAATTGAGCGAAAAACCTGAAGGGAAAGGAGCTGAAAATTATACGGAAGGTCATCAGGTTCCAATTTCACTTTCTAAATTCTCTTTCCTCCCTTATCGTGTGTCGAATGCGTTCTCCATGACTTTTTGATCCAATTCCTTTCCGCCTTGTCCCTCGGAAGGGAAAGGGGATCCCGGTTTCCAAATCCTTGAAAATCCAGCATATTGAGGGATGATGAATTTCCGGAAGGACTCCGTGAGGGTTTAGAGTTGCAACTCTCTGCGGCTGGAACGCGATGGATTTGTGCGCTCGAATGTATAATAGAATCATTATATGGGATAATAACTCCATCCTTCGAGGTTTTGAACTAATTGAATATTTAATTGACTACATGAATTAATGACTATCACACGCATTGATCAAAGTTCTGGAAGCAGAAAATGAGAGGCATTCGTTATTCCCTCGCTATCGAAAGAAACCGGCACGATCAACCATGCAGCCGCTGCTTTTTAGCTCGTCGAGGGCTCGCAATCGGGAATCGCGGCGGCGATTCTTCATGGAGACGGCGGGACGGATTTAAGTCGTCGGAATACGAGCGACGACCGTCACGTCTCGCGAGAGCCGTTCGGCCGTCCAGCCATCCAGCCATCCGGCCATCCAGCCATCCAGCCATCCGGCCATCCAGCCATCCAGCCATCCGGTCCCGAGGATCGCTCCTTGCCCCGCTCCCAGGGAGCACCAGAAGCGCCAGGAAGGCTCAAGGAAGGCCCCCGCGAGAGGGAGACAGCAGGGGAAGAGCCAGGAATCCGCCGAGACAGCCGCGACGACAGGATGGAATCTCCTCTGCCCGGCGGAGGGCATTCATCTTCGTCTCCGGATTCTTTCCGCTCGATGCCGAGGCCTTGAAAATTAAAATTAGCTCAAAGCTGCGCGTCAGCGGTGTCCTCAAAGTTTTCACGGAATAAAAAAAAATCACCATAACCGATTTTATCCAGGTGTATCCTCCGCCAACGATCTTCCTCCATTTTTCTTCTTCAGTGCCCCCTTCAATGCCCCCCTTAGTGCCCCCTTCAATGCCCCTTTCTCGCCCCCACATTTGTCAGCTCCCCATTCATCCTTCTCAGCCGAGCGAAAGCTCCGACGGCCTTCCTCGGGACGTGCGGCTTCCCCTTCATCGTAAATCTGCATGAGTCAGCCATCACAGACGGTGACATCTTCAGGGATTTTCGGAGAAACGAGACGCCATGCGCTCATCCATCGAGCACGAGTGTGAGGATTCTTAGGGAATGAATAATATTTGATACCGGTCCCTCGTGCCTCCAGGATATGGCAACGGCCGCTCTGTCTTTGGATATATCTAAAATGCAAAAGCTAAAACCTGAAAACGGGAGGGATCCAGGCGCGAAGACGGATCTGGTTTCCAGACACGTCGACGCACTTTAGCCATGGGACACCTTCCCATGGCTACGACATCAGCTCCACCAGGGTCTTGCACTCTGCCAGCCCTGATGTTGGGAGGATCTCACCATGGTGGGTGGGAGTCATGTGTTGGTCCACCACATGCAGGGGCCCACAATACATTTAGCTCCTATTTTTATAATAATAATAAAAAAAAAAACTTGTTTCGTAGAGCTGTGGGGAGCTGTAGATAGCTCAGGACCGCATTCGCAAACCGAAGTTCCGTACCCTCTACGCCCTCGTGCCGAATCACCGTCTAGGCGGTAAACTTGCCCGGCTCGGGTATTGTCCCTGTCCCCTGTGTCCCCGTTCGCGTCTGGCATATTCGGTTCATGTGTACTAAGCTTTCTTGGCTGTTACATTCATTTGCTTTGCGACGGGCCGGATTGCCCTGATAGGTCTGATAGAGAAACTAAGTTGTGTTGCTGACCCCAGTGTCTCACATTAAAGTTTGACTGTATTCGCGCTCCTGAGTTTCGTTGGGGTTCACCCCGATTTTAGGGCCTCGTGTACGGCTACGGTTACCCCTGGTGTCGGCATCCGGTCTGTGGACTGGAGGGCGGATCTCGCCAGCACCCCAACGTACCGGATTCAATACTCCGGAAGGGTGATCTGACGAGACAGGCCGCCAAGACCGTCAAACAACATAAAAAATATTGGTTACGCGATGGCATATGAAGAGATGCGAAGCCTAGGTTTCAATTAGTGACCAATAGTCATATTTTTTATGAAGCATCAAGAGGTTGAAGGTAATGCAAGAGAGGAATGTGAGTCTTGGTACTGGTTTGTAGCGACTACGTTTTCAACGATAAGGTATGATACATTCGGTAACATGGCATTATTGGACATCTGATTTATGCATTCACCCTATATAGCTTGAAGGACTGAAATACATTTTCACAAGGAAAATATTTTAAATCACCTAATCTACCAGTGACAAAAAGTACATAGTAGACTGTCAGGAGGATGTACCAGAATGCATGGGAAATGGGTTGCTCTCAGGTCATTGGCACTCACCAGCTCAGTCTGGTTCTTTTAGCATTCATTGATCCCCATGTTCTGGCAAAACTATATTTTGGAGTTGCTTGACTTAATGTTTTTTTTTAATGTCCAATAAGTGCTGCATGAATGAGCTTGAAGATGCTTCCTTGCCAATGTCCCAAGGTTAGCACTTTATCACATACATGCTCTTCATATTTTCTCCTAAAGGTTCCAATTACACCCAAGTGCCATCAACTTCTCCCCTTAACCCTAACCTTAAATCAAATCAAACTATCCTGAAATTTAATTAGATGGCAGATACTCAAGTTGAATGTAAAGCCTTTTGAAAGGGTGAATCCAGCTATTTAGCTGCTTTTTAGTGAACAACTCATGAATGAAATGGATTGTCTTGCTAATTTTTTTTTTACAAATTTCTGTAACCAGAGCAAATATGGGAATGAAATTCAAAGTACTATATATCTCTCACTTGTCCAAGCAGGATTGGGAAAAGGAAAACAACTCATGAAATTTTTGATGGAAGTTAAAAGAAGAAATGATCCCTTGTGGCTTGTGTGGCTAAAATGTGAGTCTTATGAGAGTCATATGGTGCAGGACATGAATGGATAACCTTATGCATGCATCCAGGCATTCTTTGTATTGGGTGTCTTCCCCACGCTGGTTTAAAATATATATGCAAACTGAACCTCCACATCATGTTTCTTGACCACAAAAGGCATGTTCTTCCTCAGACATTTAGTGTTCAGCATTGACATTTTTTCCTGCCTATTTCTAATCATTCTTGGTTAATTAACGAGATTCACTTAGTGGGGTTTATTTCATTCATCCAGTTCCATTCCCCAATGAATTTTCTAACATCACTGTCCCTACAGTTTCCTTCCATCATTCTGCGAAGGGAAACCTCGGAAAGTTTAGGATATTAAATAGGCTATGCTGTAAATGTGAAAGGATCCAATAGTGTAAGTTCGTAAACAATTTTGCCGATTCCGAAATGATTAGCATTGCTTTTGATTGCAAAATTCATGCAAACCTACACCTAACGTTGGGCTTATTCGGGAAACTCATCTTCGCAACACGATAAGATCGGTATGCCTTGCTCTGGTGATGTACGGTGGGAAAACCCAAGTCCAACCAAGAGCTACTCAAAAGCATTAATCCACCGCTTTTCAGGAAGAGCTGGAATCTGTATTAACATGGAAGTCGCCATTTTCCTATAATGACATTTGGCGAGCGTTTGATTGGTTGTTACGGTCCCAGTGTTCGAACACGAGTAAAGTTTCAAAATAAGCGTCCCGGAATCGACTGAACATAGCTTTTCCGCTTTGTCCATGGGGTATGGCCACTCTGAACATAGTCTTCTCGATAAAGTAAATCAGGCTGAGGAAGCAGAGGCCTAGGTCAGGGCCGGATGCGAAATTCTTCACGTTCAGTCAATTCCTGGACACCATGAAACTCGCACACATGATTCGGCCTTACATTTCTCTTAATCGCTATCCAGTCGCATTCTCTAATGGAGATTGTTTTCGAAACATTAATTATTCCCATGAAAACACGCACCCAGTGTCACAAGAAAAGCAAAAACCTTTGGTTCCATGTTCCGGTAATTTATGGGCGTCAAATTTTTACGCTGGTTTTGCAAAATCTCAGTGGTTTTTCCATAGGCGGCGATTAGTTGAGAAATACTGGGGGCTCAGAGACAGTACTCTTACAAGTATTCCTTATTTCTCATGTCCTCGCTCTCCTCGTTGTTAGACCCTTCTGCCAAATTTTTCAGGGGCTTGAGCCCCCTGAGCCCCTATGAATAGCCGCCTATGCATTTTTCAAGATCGAGTGCAATTGGAGTATGGTAACTGGGTTGGGAGGAGGATGGAATCTAACGAAAGCATCACAGAAAGGGCAATACATCTAAAACTTTGAAAGCACTGACCGGTTGACCCTTTATGTTGGTGGCATTCGCCCGGTCCTTGAGGATGTAGACGAACATGACGGCCGCTGCACCCACGACTCTTCCGCTTTCGTCTCTCTCCACCCCAGACAACATCCCCTTCACGTCATTCCGTGACCTGTTTATGATATGAATTCCAGAATCCTGCTCGTGCCCCTCGATTGTGAAATTCTTTTCGTTGCTATGCACACATGCATTCGGAAAATAGGAAATATACATCTTGAGGATGCATTTTTTCCGATTTTCGTCATTGGATATCTTAATTCCATGGGAAAGATGCATCGAGATAGAATTCCGATGCATATCGGTCACGTGCAAGCCTTGCCAAGCCGTCCGGTCGACGAAAATCCCTCAACGAGGGGATGCGGGAGGGGGCGGTGCAGTGAGATCGTTACGTGCTAAAATGTCCTGTGACTTGCGGCACACAAGAGGATACCAGTGGCTTGGAAAGCGCTTGATAGTGAGATAGAGGCGCTATCAGTAGTAATGAAAAAAGGCCAGAAATCCCTGGTTCTGACTGGAAGTCTTCCTTCCATGACTTCTTCGGAAATATCTTCATTTCCATAATCATACTATAAACAGAAAGACTAATCTCTATTTAACTCTTTGAGCACCGAGTATTTTTTTTTAACCTTTCAGGAGAATGGATGTACGTTCATTTCCCTCAAAGGGCTAAGCATGAGGAAGTGCCCCACACCACCGACGACTTGCATTCCGACCCGTCCCATCCCCCCACGCCCCCTCTCACTAGACCACAGTCTCAAATAAACCTCAACCAAGAAGGAAAATAAGGACGATATGCTTCCCGAATAACTTTGCAGATCCATTCTTCCCCTGAAGTATGCAATATTGTTCCGAAATTTTCAATGATTGAAAAATCATATAGAGGATATTCTATGTGGCTCAAGAGGAGAAAAGTTGCCACCCCCCTCCACCAATTTTCAAAGTGATGGAGCACATATTAAAAAAATGTGAAAATATACAAATTTGTTCCTTTTAAGTGACACCCTAGCAAAGGGAGAATGATTTCATTCTTAAACTCACTTGTCGTCGAGGGCTCGAGTGACTTTGTCCTGGATCTCCGCCGTTGTGATAGTGCTGAAGTCGAAATCCTCCGCCCACAGTTGAAGGGTGCTGGAATAGATGCAACTACCATCGTACAGAGTTATTTCTTCCTCCTCGCCTCCGAAGACCTCCGATGCGTCCGAATCCTCCTTCCAGCCGTTATTGTAATCGTTGTGCTGCAAGAGTTCTTTGGAATCGACTTCTCGATTAACTCCGGCTTGACTGATCCTTGCTGTTTTCTCTGTTGTAGGTGTCGTCGTCGTTTCATTTTCTTTCGTTGTTTCAAGATTCTCTGCTGTGAAGGATGATATCAATATTGGTAGTAGTGACGTTTCCGGTTCCATGGTAGCAGTAGAATCACTGCTCATTTCTGTTGCTGTCTTTTGTGATTGGCTGCTTGTTGATTCTGTAGTCGGCACTACATCGTCAAGAGTGCTATTTTCCCCTAAAGTGATGAGTAAAATCATGATATTTTGAAAGTGATTTCGAAATTCACACAACAAAGATTGAGAACAAGCATGATAGAAATATTTGGAGTAACCATTCATTCTTATTTCCCTTTGTCGACGTGGCTTTTAAAGAAGCATTATAACTTGTAGGTGAAAATGCATACCATGGACTGGGTCGAGTCGTCGGTCCTCTGCATGCCAAAGACTTTGAGCTTCGGTATCTCTTCGCCTTCTTTCCACCTTTTTGTGTCCCACTAAGAATTCCTCTGGCCTGCGTGAGTCATGAAAACATTCACCTGTCGCAAGCACGTGCAACAAACAGGCAAGCACTCGACTTCACTATCATCGCATTGTCGACATTTCTCCCATTCACTTGCAAATTTCGTATGACTTTTTTTTATTGCATTTATTGTACAAAATTTGTTTGTGGTAGCGCACTGTACCTCGCACAGACGTCCTCCCAGGCATATCCATTGGATACCAAGGATCGAATTTTCTTGTCCAGGGTCCCCATCTGCAAGAAAATCCAGAGAATCAGGACTTCATTCCACATTTTGAAAATTAGGAACTGAATTTGAAAATTAGGAACTGAATTAAAGAGTTGAGGCATGGTCTCACATATTTGAAGTATTCCGGAGTGAGGATATTAGGCCCAGAAAGGATAATTGTTTCGTACCGAACTCCGTTCGGGAAGTTTTTCTTGATCCACTGATCAGTTCGATAGGGAGGAGTCCCCGGGCGAACCAGGCGTTCACGGTTCCTCCTTCCTCCTCTCGCCAGTGAACGATCCCCGAAATGAGGCACGACGAAAGGATGACAGAGGCGAGGATGAACGTCCACGGTCTGTGCGCCAATAGGCAACCGAGCCTGGATGGAGGATGAAGTGCATGAGATGAATGAGCCGACGAAGAAAGGGAAGACATGAGGGGAGGTTGGCAAGTTAACCTTGGCAGACCTTGGTCTAGCAGGGTCAATCTCTTCAAAAATGACCGATGACTTTTGTATCAAGTAAATGAAGATGACGGCAAGTGAGGCCTTTTTTTTCGCGCAGCCTTCTTTTTCGCGCAGCAGATACATTACTACGGTCAAAATAACTGCGAAGTGGAAAGTAGTAGCTTTCATACTTGAAAAAAAGATCTCCAACGATGGCGTGGACCCAAAGACTGAATCTTCTCAGGATTTGCAATTTCATTTCATGCGACTCCAGATGACAAACTGTGGAGTCCTCCTCGTGCCCCGCAGGAAATGGCGTAATGATTATGGAGGGAAGAACCTCCTCCCTCATACGCATACGTACGCCAGGACATCCCACCTTCCCTGAGCAGTCCCTCGGCAGTGGGTCGCCGAGAGCCAAAGTGAGTGGACGCACTCACGGCACGCGTGAAGCCGTGCCGAGCCTTCACGCAGCTGCCGCACAGGACCGTGCGGACTATTAGAGGAACTGTGGTGACGGTGGTCCTCCACCGGACAACTGGGACGCACGAGGACGATCCTGAGGCTCCCCCATCAGCGTGAGGCTGTTATTTGCTACTAACCCTATTTACCTATCCCTTTTGTTGTCTTGTATAATAAACTGTGCGTAGTCTTCGATTACGCACCTTTTATAAAAAAACCTCGAAATCATGAGTAATTTAAAGCAGTCGGACATCATCTCCTTACATTGGTGATCCCCGACGTGCGTTTGGATCTTCATTGATTCCCGAAATTTGATCGGTACCAGGAACATCCGTTCTATATTTACCTCTTCCAAATTCATAGCACTCCGGGCTGTCGCGCTAATTGCTATCCTCTTTCCCTCGAAATCACTTATTTACTGTAGCGCTGCGCATGATTTCACCCGATAGTTCAATGGCCGAAAAAGCCCCGATGAGAGTATTACTTCAGCGCCCGACGCGAATACTACTCCCACCCCCGACCCTCCACTAACTACTGAAACTAACCAAAGCAATCCGCCATTGCCTCAGATGATTTCCTTGTCAAATGCGTCGCTATTCATACCCATTTTTGAAGGCCGGGAAACTCCCGGATCAGTCTCATTGTAGAAAAATGCTAGTCACTGCAACTTGTGAAGGTTTTAGGAGTCTATCAGGATCGACAGATTCTGCACTTGGAGGCTTTGCGTGTCAAAGGACCCGCACGGGAATATGTTCGTGCACGCCCAAGATCGCTAACTTGCTCATTGGATGAATTTACTCAAATATTCAGGAAACGGTTCGGTGAGAAGGACCCAGCCTCGGCCTTGTCTGAACTACTTTCTGTCTCACAAAGGCCGACAGAGTCTACGATTACGGTCAAAGGGTCAAGCTTTTACTAGATGATTTCCTCCTCGGAAATAAGATTACCGCTGATAGTGAGGTAGGGAAAGTCCTCACTAACGAGATTGCGAAGATGACATTCGCTAAGGGACTCAGCCCTGTCGTCCGCAGAGCGGTACTGTCGAAGGAAACCGCAACCCTTGACGACACCGTGGAGGCGGCTCGAGACGAAGAGCTCAACGCCTCTATCGGCACTTCAACCGACCTTCCCATTGCCGCATTGGAAGGAACACATCTATACGATGGAGACTCCTGGTTGAAAGAAGAGTTGGGGAAAGTTCAGCAGAAACTAGTCATGTCTCTCGCAGCGTCATCATCGGACTCTGAGCCAACTTCCGATTCTCATACACATGCCATCCGACGAGGAGCGTCAGGTGGACCACAGACATCACGAAATTGGCCCACTCCTCAAGATCGCGCATGTTATGGATGTGGTGCTCATGACCATCAGGTGGCCTTTTGCCCTTATGCTTTGGAGCAAAGTTGCCTCTATTGCGGCAAAAGAGGTCATCTGCTACGGGACTGCCGAGCACGAGCACGTGGACAGTCATATCGTCCCGGACGAGCCCAAGGAAGATCCTTCTCTCCACGACGACCTAGCTCATTGCCCGGAAATCGCTATCAATCAAGGCTGACGAGAGAATTTCGTCGCAGCAACTCACCTGCCCCGCGGAGAAGAGATTACCATGATGGTTCTCGTAGAGCTTCTGTCCCCTCTTTCCCAAAAAACGGACAATGGGCTCCCCGTCGTTGAAGAGGGGGAGCACAGAATGGAGAGCCCATGTATCATATGTACAAAAATTCATGTCGCAGGAAACACACGAAATTGCCTGTGACACTGCTTTTAGTGATCTAGTGTCACATGTCACTGCTGATCCTCGTAATCCCATCATTGAGATGGAGTTCAATGATTTCTCTCTTCAGCTGTTGATTGACACCGGTTCTCAAGTGTCTCTCCTAAAAACCCAAACGTGGTTAGACATGCGACGCCGTTATCCTAACATTTTCAAAGACTTGCAACCCTGTGCAATTACACTCCGATCGGCGTCTGGACATTCAATTGCAATTAGTGGAACCCTCGACCTCATGCTGTGTTTACCTAATTACAAGGGAAAAGTGCAGAATTTCATTGTCTGCCGAACTCTCCCTTATTCCACTGCTGACGGAATTCTTGGCATGGACTTTCTCCATGAATTCAAGGCTACCTTGGATCTAGGGGAGCAGATCATAAGAATCGGCTCAACTGTAATCCCCTTTCAAGGAAAAAACCGGATCCCCGCCAAAGCGCTGCGTGGAAAAATGGCACCTCCCACTCGGAAAAAGAATAAAGTCCGCTTTGCAGAAACGCCGGACATTTGCGTCATACCTGGATAATTAGCTGGGCGGCCAGCTTCTGGATAAATACAGGTAGACAGCTTTTTATGTGGGCTTTGCCATCTGTCCTGCAGGTGGTAGAGGTCAGTTTATGCCTAAGCAGGACGGGTCCTTTATAGTTCCACCTGGATAAGTGGTACGAGGAATTCTCCTCCCCATGCTTCAACCCTACCTGGCATATTAACCCATAATCGGTTTGAAGTCTTGACGGATTTGCCAGAAGAAGAAAAGGAAAACGAAACCCAACTACAAGGTGTTCGACAGTCGGCAGAGCATCATTCGACGACTGCCGAAAATGAATCTACGAACAGCAGGTCTCCAAGGAAATCCAGGACACGTGTAACGGTAAAGCCTGAAAATGCACGAGACGTGCATACTCCAAAGACACCAAATGTGCAAGACCATGGAAAGGAAAAAGTCTCAAAACGTCCCAAACTCAAGAATAGCATACGTGCAAGACAGCACGAAAATCAGGAATTTACGAATAGAGAGGAAAGCACATCAATCTTTCCAGTATCAATTATAGGTCTGGAATTTGTTTCCCCTCCTTTCTCCACCACTTCCGTGATAGCGGAGATTCAAGGTCCAAGTAATCTACCCCTCGGTAGACTTCGCTTTATCCCGGATACCCCAAAGGATGGATTGAAAATACATCCTAAGAAGATCGATATCGGAACGTGGCCCTTCATGGAAATTCCCGTGGAAAATTCTATGGGAAAACCACAACACCTTCGAATCGGTCTAATCGTAGGGACCGTTACCTTGCTCGGGAATTCCAAATCGCAAGAGGAAATCTTCGCTCTTAACGAAGCTGACGAAGGAAAATTACAAGAGATTGAGACTGAGGAAGGAGATAAAATACTTCGTTGGAATCCACCTACGTGCCTTCGAGAAGAATTTGACCCCGTGGAACACCTGGACTCCCCCACCATAACTTTCCCTCTCGTTCCACTTCGACCGCGTCATCCTTCATCACCCGCTCCATCCCCAATTTCGTGGAAACTTTGATGTGAAGGTAGGCTTTTTCGGCTACTATACTTCTTAGACAATCTGGCGTTAGCTCTGCATAAACGTCGTCTTCTACTAGGTGATCCAAAGACATGTGCGGAGCTTAAGGTTTAGCTGTGCCCTCTCGCGCCACCCGTTCGCCAACGACCAATAGCACAGAGTGGGAGCGTTCTTTTTGAGTAGGCGCTTCCTCACCTACTTAATGAGTTCTCTCCGGAATAAGCGCTCAGGTTATCGTTGATACCGCGTGGTCATCATTACCATGGGTTTTTCCTGCGCCGACAACGTTTTTGCGTGTCTTACAAAAAATTGAATGAACAGGTGAAAGATCCCGCATGGCCGATGCCACACTTATTCGAGACCCTCACTCGACTTGGCCGATCGCGTTATTTTTCCACCTTGGATATGAAGAGCGGCTATCAACTACACTTCCATCCGAAAAAGCCGATGATATGAAGAATCTGTTAGACCGCAATCGAGACGTATTTGCAGCAGAAGATGATCCACTAGGTTTCTGTACACGCCTCGAATTCCAAATCGACACGGGAGATGCGCCACCCGTTCGCCAACGACCGTATCGTGTCTCACCCTCGCAAGAAAAACTCATCCGCGATGGAGTGGATGAATTACTCAAGAGAGGCCTTATTCGCGAGTCCAATAGCGATTATGGCGCACCAGTAGTGATGGTACCCAAAAAGGACGGCCGACAACGTTTTTGCGTGTCTTACAAAAAATTGAATGAACAGTTGAAAGATCCCGCATGGCCGATGCCACACTTATTCGAGACCCTCACTCGACTTGGCCGATCACGTTATTTTTCCACCTTGGATATGAAGAGCGGTTATCACCAAATCAAGGTCGCTGATGCAGATCAGCACAAAACAGCCTTCGTAACACCTTGGGCTTGCTACGAATTTCTCGTAATGCCCTTTGGGATCAAGACGGCCCCAAGTCACTTCATGCAAGTGATGGAACTCATTCTACGTGGACTCCCTCACGTCATGACATATTTAGATGACATCCTTGTCTACTCGACAACATTCGAGGAACATCTTCAACATCTAGAAGCCGTTTTTGAGCGCCTTCGAGATGCCAATCTCACTTTACACCCCGAGAAATGCATCTTCGCCCAGCAACGATGTCATTTTCTAGGCCATATTATCTCTTCAGAAGGAGTAGCCCCAAACCCTGAAAAGATCCGCGCTATTGTGGATTTCCCACGACCTAAAAATGTCAAGAATGTCCGACAATTCCTGGGTGTGACCTCATTCTTTCGCAGACACATTGAAGGTTATCCAAAAAAGGCCCATGTCCTTCATCAGCTCCTAAGGAAGGACCAGCCCTTCATATGGACAGGGAAAACCGAAGAAGCCTTCGAAGCTTTGAAACAAGCATTACTTCATGCCCCGGTTCTGAAAAGCCCAGACTTTTCACGCGAATTCATCATCACTACAGATGCCAGTTCCTACGCTTTAGGAGCGGTCTTGACACAACAGTTTCCCAGTCATCATGGGACTATGGAAGAATTCCCAATTGCGTTCGCAAGTAGAGCGCTGAAACCTAATGAGATGAACTATACCGTCTCTGAGAAAGAACTTCTAGCAGTAATTTTCGCCATCCAACAATTCGATTGCTACGTTCAGGGCAGACATTTTGTCATTCGACGCGATCATCGACCACTTCAGTTCATCCTAAGCAAGAAAACCTCGAAGAATGCCAGATTAGAGAGATGGTCCATTCTCCTACAAGCCTACAACTTCACTACAGAATTCCGTGAAGGTAGATCTATTGCTCACGCAGACGGCTTGAGTAGGAACCCTCCCGTCCCCCACGACACTACAAACGTGACGACTGAAGTTGTCTGAAGTGAAGTTGTCTGTGGCGTCATGACGATCTGCATGATGCAGCAACATTGACTCCAAATTTAACGGATATCCCTGAATATGTCCCATACCTGGACATTATCACCCTCCGAGAAGAACAACGGAGAGACGAGTTCTGCCTACCCTATATCACCTATTTGAACTCGGAAAATATGCCAGACGATGCAATTCCACACCAAGTGGAGAAATTTTATTTGAGCCCCAATGCCATTCTACTCAAAGAAATACAAGTACACGCAGGTCCCTCAATGAAAACCTGTTATGCAATTGCAATTCCGAATCGTTTGAGGAAAGAAATTATGTTAGCATACCACCACACACCGTGGGGTGGTCATCATGGTTCCGAGAAAACCTTCAAAACAATGGTTTCTCGAGTGTATTGGCCCGGAATGCAACGGGATATACAGTCCTTTTGTCAATCTTGTCCATGTCAAAAGATGAAGATTCTTAGCTCAAAGCGACCAAACCCCATGACCATTCCCCGTTTACCATCTAAACCCTTTGAGATTGTCGCTATCGACATTGTCGGACCACTTCCCCCGACGAAAGAAGGGAAACGCTACCTGCTCACAGTACTCGACCATCTCACTAGATTCTGTGAAGCCATCCCTTTACGAACTCAAACGGCTGAAGAGGTCGGCCGTGCTTTCGTCAATCAAATAATTTGCAGATTCGGAACACCCAAATGTCTTATTTCTGATCGAGGAAGCAATTTCACCTCTTTGCTTTTTCGTCAGATTTGTTCCGATTTGAAAATCAAACGTGTATTGACAACCGCATACCATCCCCAATCCAACGGCGCCCTAGAAAGGACGCATCTCACTATTAAGAACGCCTTGACGGCCTTTGTTCATCAAGATCAACGTCGCTGGGATGAGTATATCCCGAAAATTATGTACGCATACAACTCTTCCCCACATTCAGCAACTGGTTTCTCCCCTGGATTTTTGCTGTTCGGAAGAGAATACTTTGTCCATCAAGATCAACGTCGCTGGGATGAGTATATCCCGAAAATTATGTACGCATACAACTCTTCCCCACATTCAGCAACTGGTTTCTCCCCTGGATTTTTGCTGTTCGGAAGAGAATTGGAACTACCCTTGGATTACATCGCGTCTCTGGATGACATTGAGAAAGGAAAATCTCCAGATACGTGGCCCGAAGAACTTCAGAAAATGAAAAATATTTTTCAATGGGTGCATCAACGCTTAACTCCTCAAGCAGAGAAGAGAAAAGAATATTATGACTCTTCTCGTGGAGCTAAGCCTCACAATTTCCGACCAGGAGACTTGATATTGGTAAGGCGACAAGCGCCTTTCCCACATGGCGAAACGCCGAAGTTAGGTTTTCGCTTTTTAGGCCCCTTTCGAGTGAGCAAGACTCACGCTCCCTCAACCTTGGAGATTGAGGACCCCCATCACCCAGGGTCAACACGAACTATCCATGTTGACAAGGCCATCCCCTACAAAACGCCTACTATGTTCCCTGACCTTCATTCTGAAGATTCCCATATAGAACCGCCTATGATGCGAGAAGAAATTCCAGGAGAAAGACTCTATGACGAGACCGGCGTCATGGACCTCTCACAATATTCCCCTATGGCTTTCCCAAATGAGCTCCCTGATATACCCTTCGACCCGCAACCCTTTCTGCCCCAACTGGAAAACCCTTTATTAGGAGAATCATTTTTCTCACCAATTTCCCCGGACACATCTCACCTGTCCCCGGAAAGACGAGATTTATCCAGTTTAGGAGCTTCAACCCCTATGACAGCTTCTTCATCCTCTGCGCCCTATATTCCGCGCACATCGCGATGGAAGAAAGCTCTTTATCCACCTGCTTTACGACAGTGGCGGAAACAATTGTTCGCCAATCCTGCCTCGACGTCACGAACGTCGACTCCAATCACGTCCCCAACGATTCCCGTATCTGACGAATTCAGTCATGGTTACCAGACACGAGTAAAAGGTCCGGTACCAGATTACCCCCTTCCAGAACGTTGGAGACAACCGAAACGGAAGAAAGCGACACCAGCCGCCACGGCTGAAGGAACTACTATTGGTTTTCCACCGTCGGAAAACCCTTTCACTTCGTCAATTCCTACTGAAGGATCTAGGAAAGACCAGGGTGATAAATCTCAATACCCTATTTCCGTTATTGAGAGATACCCCTGGGAAGAAGAGAGTAGTGAAGACGAAGAATTTGAGTATTGGTCGGACGAGAGTCGTTACGACATCCCTTTTTGGTAATCATGCCTCGTATTGGGACGAGCATGAGAAAAAGAGAATGATGAATAGGCCTTCACCCCCGAAGGAAAATAGTTGCCTCAAGGTTGATAGGCGTTAGCCTTCCGCCCAGGATGGGCATAAGAGAAATAAAAGAGAGAAAGTTCCTGGGAACCCTAGTCTGTCCCGCCCCGTGAAATTGCACCATTGTGTGCAAAGGCGTATATGCTAATGTGGAAAAAGACATGGACAAATGAATGAAAATGAAGAATAATTTCCTTTTAGAGAGAGAGAGAACAGAGAAATTTCTGACCTTCGAGGAAGATGAATCATGAGTTCCAGAAAAAGGGACCATGGAACCTTAATAAGGAAATAGGAGAGTCAAGGCCGGTGAAAGGTGAAAGTGTTATCTCCGGCACTAAAGTAGAAAAAAAGGAGAGAGAGAAAATGGAAAACAAAACTAGAAAACCCCTACGTCATGCGTAGGCGTCATATGAATAATCCATTACAAGTGAAATGAACAGAAGAAAGAGAGAGGCCGGATGACAAATGAACTTAGATGCCATGATGCCCTTCGTGCGAGAATTAATTTTGTATCTTAGGAAAAGAATGAATCGAAACATGTTCAGGGTCGCGCATTCATTACCCCCTGGACGTTTTTCGGCAATGCCAACGTGACCTCGTGGATGGAACACTTGGGAATACAGACGGATGAACCCGCCTTTCACTTCCCAGTTCCCTGTATCCGGACAGGTGAAAATTTCCTCCTTCACTTGTCTTCAGCTGCACCGGTATCATCTGCCTAACAGTCGGTGCAGGCGTACTTCTTCACTTCGCGTCAACCACATATTTTATAATGACCTGGAAATACAACCGACAATCTGGAATAGTGTGGAGTGATGTAGTGTCGGCATCAACTCACCCTGGGAATTAGAGACCGTGCCTGGCCCCGAAGGGTTGACCTGGCCATACAGGTGCCCACACAATCTGTGGGGTGGCTGACAGACCACCCTGAGGACAGACAGTTTGGTGAGACGTTGCCAATCTACATTTCTCTTCACTTCCTTTCCTTCATCCTATTTCCAGTGTGTACCGTGCATATTGTGTGCTTCGCTATGAAAACTGCTTCTTGTACAATATTTGTATTGTTGATGCTTGTATGCATTTTTGCCTTATCAATTATTCCAAGATTGTATCAGCATATATATTGTTTCTCAGGTATATTTTATGTTCCTGGGACATTTTCTAACCCCTCATTGTATACAAGTTTGCTCTCACGCTGACGGATTGATACCTGGACGACTATCATCACAAGCCTACTACCAGCTCTCCGAGGATCGGTGACCGCGATGCGCAAGGGCACCGCGGAATTTGCGCGTGGGGAATGTGGAGTCCTCCTCGAGCCCCGCAGGGAATGGCGTAATGATTACGGAGGGAAGAACCTCCTCCCTCTTATGCATACGTACGCCAGGACATCCCACTTTCCCTGAGCAGTCCCTCGGCAGTGGGTCGCCGAGAGCCAAAGTGAGTAGACGCACTCCCGGCACGCGTGAAGCCGTGCCGAGCCTTCACGCTGCTGCCGCACAGGACCGTGCGGACTATCAGAGGAACTGTGGTGACGGTGATCCTCCACCGGACAACTGGGGTACACGAGGACGACCCTGAGACTCCCTCATCAGCGTGAGACTGTTATTTGACACTAACCCCATTCACTTATCCCTGTTATCTTCTGGTATAATAAACTGTGCGTAGTCTTCGATTACGCACCTTTTATATAAACCCGGAGTCCTGAGTAATTTAAAGGAGTCTTCACCTTGGAGTCAACGGTAACTATTGGACGGACTTCCTGCTACCGATCACAGAGGTCTCTCTTACGAACCTCTCCGAACACCGCAACCTTCGCGATAACATCCCCAGGTACTTTTCCAGATAAATCAAAGCAGTGGGCGATCATCAACCTACAAAGTGCCTCAAAGTTCTTTGTATGCAACAACGAGAAACGTTCATATGTGCTGCAATCTGAAGTTTCGAGTATCCTCCCTCTGAATAAAGATTCTTTCTCTTTCTGTAACAGTTAGATTTAATATTTTACCCATTTTCCAGACTTAAAAAAAAAATTGAAAATTGAATCTGTCTCCGAATACACTTTGCGAGATCATTGGCAGTATAACTGTTCCAGATAGTAAAAAATGTAGTAATTATAACAAAATTAATTAAATATAATATTTACCAGATGAAACCTTTTCAAAATGTAAAAACTTTTAACGTTAATTCACTTTAAAGTGAAGCTAGAAATAGAACGCGAAACGTGTCCCTGCGTGAAATCGTGAATAATTTGAAAATAAATAGAATAATAACAAAGAAAATAAAATTTTCGGCAAATAAATGCTACAATAAATCATTTACATTCCGTTTGAAAAAAGAGCGATAATTTTTTTTTGTATTTTTCTTCAAAAAGGATCATTTTTGCAACCTGCCTCAAACTTTCTGGCGGTACTGTATATGACGAGCAGACGACTCGAAAGATTAACTATTATGGCGCTGCTCATACTTCCCCTTAGAGAGGTTCACAAGTTTGCAAGGGAAGGTAACATCATGATACTGTAGGCCTAACTCACTCAATTCTGAGTTAGGTTTATATAATAGACCGATGATGTATTCACATTGGAAATGGTGAAGTGAATGGAAAAGGTGAAAATTCGGGGTATGGTTTGTTATGTCACTACCCTTGTAATACTTGTTGAGACCACCCTTCTCTTAATGTATTTCATCAACATATAGGATCCAGGCCTTGACTCGATGCCGTACGCGGTCCTCTCTCGTTGCTACGGGTGTCGCCACAATATTATTATCTCTTTTCCTAAGTCTAACAGTTCTTAGAATGCAAGCTATTGCATTCTTCAGTCTGGCCATCCTGAAGCTCCTCATTTCAAACTCACCTTTCATTAATAATTTCATTTACTGCCCTCAATTCGCTCAAATCGTATGAGCCTATGAAAAACTCACTATTTACTGGTATTCTGGTATTTACTGGTAAGAGTATTTCTTTGAACTTCATTCTACTTTCCAGGTCTTTCTCATCATGAAAGTGAAGAGGCAGAAAGGTGTGCAAAGGCATCTCAAGTTTTACTCTAATAATTTTGGATTCCATGCACCTTATCAAGTGTTGGTAGATGGAACATTTTGTCACCAGGCCCTCAAGCAAAAAGTTAACATTGTGGAACAATTACAGAACTATCTTGGACATGGTTTGAAGATTCTCACGACTCCATGCATAGTGTCAGAGACAGAGCGCTTTGGGTCTCTGCTATTTGGAACAGCTCTCATAGCAAAGCAGTTCCCTGTGCATAATTGTGGTCACAAAAAATGTGTTGATGGTGCTACATGCCTAAAGGAAATGCTTCAAGATGGGAATCCAAGCCACTACATTTTAGCTACTCAGGATCCTGTTCTTCAGGTCTGATACCTCAATTTACCTCGGAATGAATTGAATTTTCTTTTTTAGATAGAAAGAAAAGGTTGTTGGAGGATAGTATAGGTTGTACTTGGTGACAATAGAGGAGTTCTCTGGAGAAAGGGTGTAAATGCTCATACATCCTTTTTTGCATGTATTCACTGGGTGCATTAAGATGGAGACATCTGGCAGCAGGAAGCATAAAAATGAGCTGGGGGGAGTCAAGCACGCAAGCTTCAATGCGTTTCTTATGGAAACTGTTTTTACTACGAAAATGCTTCTTTTTTTTCTTTTTTTTTTGCCAGAGGGATTTTTTAAGGCCAAGAATGATTATATAGTAAGTAATCGATGGACTGAAGTTTCTATTTGGAGCATCCAGACAGCCTGAAAGGCCTGTCATGAAGTTTCTTTCAGTCTTAGCCTTCGCTTTCCATGGGCCTATGAAAATCAAATTTGGCATTTGCTGTCACAGGATAAATAGCCAACATTAACCCTTGACCTGATACATTTTATCATTAGGTCAGGGCCAGATTAAAGGGGGGGGGGGGCAAAGGGGGCTGTTGCCCTGGGCTCCACTCTTCCAGGGGGCCATCGGAGGAAATGAAAAAGGTTAAGTATTTGCGTAAAGTGGGAAGTGGGGGGGGGGGAGGGGGTTAGCTCCAAGAATCCACTTGCCTAGGGCCTCGCAACCTCTTAATCTGGCCCTGCTGAGGTACTAATCCAAAAAGGGTTTCTGTCATGGGTTATGATTTATGCCCATGAAGCACAATGATATGAAAAAAAACTAGCAGTACTTAATGGAATACAGGGGCAATGGGAGTCAAAACTTCAAGTTTAAAGCAGTTTCATGTTGTAGTGAATTCTATCAGGAACTGGAAGATATTAATAATACCCCACTCATATCATGCACATGTACCCCACTGAGGCTCATGATTCCATGGAAATCCTTGCATTGGTGAGTGGCTTTGAGGAAAACCTGTACCTCCTCTGAAGGTGAAATTTGATCAAGGTTTGAACCACGTTTTTTGCACACACCTGAACTCTGTCACATTTATAACGTGTTTTACTTCGGCTAGAAGCTCCCTTTATCAATGTCATGGCTCTCAAGTTTTGAGAATAAATTGGGAGGAACCCCACATGAAGAAGGATTGTACAATTCTGTGAAGACATGGCTTTGTTCCATTCTCCTCCTCATGTGCGACTCCCCCCAGTCATGGGCGGCTGCCATTTTTAAAGCACACCATTTGGTGTTAGTACACCCAGCGAACATTCATGCACTGCATTAGGACACATGCAACAGGATAGAGTGATGTTGAGATGGTTCAGATGTGTTTGTAGCAAAGGAGAAGCAATTTTCTCCATGCTTCCACTAGATGATGGGCCGGTGTTGAGATGTATTGGCTGCTGGTAGGGGAAGGGAGGAAAGGGAAAAAAAAGGACTAGTCACCCAAACCTATGGAAGGATGCCTGATAAAAAAGAAATGGAAATAGTTGTGGTACATACATGGCAAAGCCCATGACTGTCATGAAAGCATTTCCTAATGCTCCTATTTTCTACATTTTTCTTTGAGAAAGGGTTCTGTAAAACCCAGAGATTAATTCAGTGGAAAATGATTAATTGTTTAAATGGAAAATAACAGCTGATAGAGTGGATATTGAAACTGGGTGTATGTACAAAAATAGTTTTTGCCTGCATTCTGGGAGGTTGAAATAAAAAATTTTCTGTAAGCCCAAAGAGAAAGTAAGGACCTTGACCTTGAATACCATATCACTGAAACTGAGTTCATATTGGTTGCCTGGCAGAAAATACCATAACAACTAGAACTTTCCCAAAGGAACACTTGGCCAGGTGTTTTTGGTTGTTGTCTGAATATAGGGAACAATAAACTCTTGCCATGAACAGTGAACAAGGGCTGGATTCTGTTTCCTTGATAATGGATCCAGTTGGGACAATGTTGTTCTCAATTTGAATTCTTACGATGGTGTCAGTTGAATTTTTTGGAAATTTTAAATTTTTTTCTTATTTTTTTCATAATATACACTATCCAAGTGTGATTACTACCTCTGTTCAGACACAGTAATGTAAATTGTAACTGAACTCAATCGTCATGAGATCACTCTTAGTGGCAGTTCTTCCTAGCAGTGAAAGTACTGTTTCTTGGCTACCATGTGCATGCTTAGTTTTGTTACAATGCATGCTGTAGTTTCTGAACATTGGTTTGGTCAGAACTTAGATAGTTTTACCTTATATGTCAAAGTTCAATAGACTCTTATTGTCTTGGATCTCTATGACTATTAAAGAATAGACCCTTGAGTTATTCTCATGGTGCACTTCCAGAACATCTTGAGAAGCACACTAGCCCAGGAAAGTCACAGGAAACAGGAATATTATGGAACATGTGCTGTCAAAGATGTTTGTATGACAATGAGAGCTCTCTTATTGGAACTTCACTTGCTCAGTTCCGGGATTGATGGGTACTTCTCAGTTCTTATTTACCACATGAATTCCATTCCCCCATCCCCATTGAACTGACAACATATATGGCAATATAGTGAGTTATAATTTTGACTTATTGGGATTGATTGTATGCATTGCCAAAATAAGACATACCTCAGGGGGGGGATTGAACAATTTATGTGACCCCCAGTTACCAGGTGATGGTTGACTTAATTGTTATTTTATCTGAATTACTTTCCATATTTTAAAAACTTAGAAAATTCCACAATTTCAGAAAGAAATTCAAATGATTTGTTACTACTCCAAATTCTGATTGCTGGGGCAGAATATAAACCAGAATGATGTTCATTTCAGGAACATGCAAGGAATCATGCCAGAATACCTCTCCTTTTCCTTCATCGTAATGCACCGACACTGGAAGCTCCCAGTATGGCTGATGTTCAGCTTTCTCAGGAATTGTCATCAGCTAAGTTACATCCATCAATGTCACAACTTTCCACCCTCAGGACGCTCAAGAGAGAGAAGCTGGGTGAGAATGCAAGCTTTGTGGCTCTTAACCTTCCAATGTTGGAAATATTTGTCCTTACAGTTTTGTTGGAAATGGGGTCATGAGGATCCCATGTTATTAGCATTGTTTTACTCTGTGAATGCATGATTGATATTGTAGGAGTGGAAAACATGATAAAACCCAATATTATTATTATTATTAATCATATAATAATAAATTTATTATTACAAGGCAATTTAGAAAAGAAACATTTCATTTGACATTTAAGAATCTGATGAATACCTGGATTTGCCTCTCCAAACCTTTCTATTTGCCATCCTTGACTGAACATGATGGGTCTGTTTGACCCCTAGAATTACATATTCATTAAGGAATTGGACTGCCTGATATCCTTATGTGTTTCTAATTTTATCTATAGTACATAAACAAAGATATATTCCCTTCATTTCCAGGGCTTGTACAGGAGAGGAGGAAGAAACCCAGAAAGAGGGGTGGCCCAAATCCACTTTCTTGCAAGTTGAGCAAGAAGTCTAACATTGATCTCAATGAGAAGAGACAAGTGTCAGTCAGGAAGAAGCAAAGGAAACGCATCAAGATACCAAAACATGTTAAAGAGCACTGGAAATCTACCAATCTTCAATAAATGCATGGGTTTGGTTTTGTGGCAAATATTGCTATATTGACATCATATGATGATATGAGCTGGACTGTGATATTAAAGGCATGCCCATTTCCTTGCACTGACATCACAATAAGGAACACTCCTGGTTATGCAGGATATTGTCACCAGGTCCTAATTGTTGGCAATAATTTTGGACAGGTAACTTATTTAGGCATGCAAGTGAATCAGTAAATGCAGGTCTTATAATCCTTCACATTGCTACAAAAAGGGGGAGCTAAGTGCAGTTTCTGCAAAGAAGGGGTGATATGTCATATGAACATTTGAAAGAAGAGATAGGCCGTTGCACCTCATAGCCCAATTAAGCTAATCAGCCGTCTCCAAAAGAGTTTATTTCTTGTGTATCCTGAAGAATTATTGTGAGAACCATTAAATTATAGTACTGAGGACTTGGGAAGAACTCAAAGCTCAAACATTAATTTCATATTATGGGTGAGGAGCCATTTAATGTGGGGTGGAAGATGGCAGGAATTTGATGCTTTGGCCATAAGATTACACATTTTTTAAACCTGACTTTCATATCGTGGCATAAATTACTCAAGGCAGGAAATGATGAGATGGAAGTGCTATCAGGAATTCACCCATATGTTTGCAAAAGTATAACTCAGGAAGAGAAACCTTATCTGGTGTGAGATAAGAGACAGAAAGTTCCGGTTCTGAATTCACTGCCACTTCCCCCATATATACCTACACTGTCTCTAGTGGACAAAAGGAAAATGGATTCTGCTTGGAATCGTCCATCAATATCCGTTGAGGATTACCATTCAAAGCCCAGAGAAAATCGAAAGAAGGCATCTACTGTGAAATTCTGGGTCAAAGCTTTTATTGATGCCTTCCTCATCATCCTCATTGCAGTATTTGCATGCCTCCTTCGGTGAGTCGAGCATCTGCCTTTCACCTACTCCCCACTTTCTATATTCATTCAGCTCCATGAAGGAAAATTTCTGCATTTCAAGTCCCTATGGAAGAAGCATATTCTATTTAAGCTACCTTAGATTAAATTACATGATAATGACAGAACATTCCTTCTGACCCGCATCAGTACCACTGACATGGTCTGACTAAATAAAATATCCATCGGCCATGTAAGTACTCAAATGCAAAACTTCATTTGATATCCATGATAAACCACATATTGCCAAGGGCGTAGGAATCGGGGAGGGGGGGCCAGGGGTGACAAATGCCCCCTCACTTTTACAGAAGGGGGGGCTAAAGATATATTTTGCCCCCCCACTTTTTAAACCTAAGAGTAATGAATACACTGTCAAGTTGCGACGTAAGATCATTCGCGGCATTAAGTGGGGTTTGAAAAGTAAATTTAGCTTGAAGTAAGGTTAATGCCTGAGGGGGATTGGCGTGGTAGAGCACACTTGATGGGCGCCTAGGGGGAGTTCTTTTTTGTCTCAGGTCCAAGATCTCCCATCCGATTAGACTTCTTTTTTTCTCTAAATGTCTTTCCCTGAAAAGAAGGGAGGTTCTGGAGTCAGTCCCCTTCAGTCATAAGTCTGGCTTGAAAAATTTTAATGGAATAGTGAAGATAGATTCAGTGCCATGTTATGGAAGAGAAGTGCTCAAACTGGAACGCTTTTTTATTTCCAAAGTCCAAAAACCAAACCAAAGACAGCAAAACATGAAGAAAATTCAGGAATGGAAAATGTCAGCGGTGTTGTATTATCGGTTATCCCTACGGACAAGGTTGCACGGGAGCCTGTGCTTGTTAGTGAAATTTCATTTTCAGCTGCAAGAATATAATACCCCTAGAAAAAGCAAAGTACTTTGATATTTGGGCATAGATTTCATACATGCCCGCAAAAGGCGCGGTTTGGTGCTACGTATGTTGTGTATGCATCAGCAGAGAGTGTTTTTCGGCATTGAGGTGGCTGAAGAAGTGGATGCAGGCAACGATGACAACAACGCCTGACAAACATCGCATTGATGCATGCACATCAATATATTTTAGACTCTTTGGAATTAGATAAATTGAAGTATTTCGCAAGGAAAACCGAGGAAAGGAGAATATTTGAATTTTAGTTCCACACGAATTTGATATCCTGATCGTGTTTGAATTAAACAGTAATTTTTCGAATTTCAGAACTGATCTATCTCATTCTCTCCCCCCACTTTCGAGGACGTTCCTTCGCTTATGAATATTGCAGTGCAAAATGTTGAGCTTAAATGTATTAAATACATTGGTCGGGACCCTCTTAGTCCAGAGTGCACAAAAAATAAAAACTTTGGGGCACGTTAAAAGTGTTGGATGTAAATCATGCGTTACGCTCAATTGTATTAATACTTCATGCGAGACAACAGTAACGTTATATTTCGCACCTACACTAGTGAACTAATGACTGGCATTGTAGCTGGTGACCTTTAACTTGACTTAAACCCAAACAAGTCTTCTACTTGGAAAGTGTGTGCTTTTGCTCACACCCTAACTATAGCCGACGTCCTCCTGTCCTCCGTCTGACCACCGGAGGCCTGCACGGGTCGACTTTTCCGAAATCGATCCGATCGGCCCTCTTTCAGTCGTGGCCCTCTCCTGACCCGAAACTTGATCGTCGGACCGAACTTTACGAACCAGGGCCGATCGGGCCGGCCTGCAGCCTGCTTGGGGCTCTAGTGGGCAGGACTTGTGACTCACCCTTTCACTTGTGACTCACCTCTTATATGCAATTTCATAAAATGTATGGCATATTGAAGGTAACCCGATGTTTCTTCACCGAGACTTATATGCATCCTCGTGCATATATTTACGCTCAATTGCATGGGAGTCTTCTGCCATCTCGCGAAGAGCTTTAATACTAACCTGATTTCGAAGAAAGGACGGTTGTGATGAGGGGTATTCGGTTTCAAGTTACGAGAGGAATGACGCGAAAATGCGATAACCGTACGTTATGACGCAGAAGCCCAAAGAAATCAACGAATGATTCATGCTCGCATTGGGTCACAAAGGGACTTTGGATGGAATTGTGAGATGAAGGGTGCAGTCACTGAAACCATCTGTCTCATATGTAATGCGTTGTTTCTAAGATGTTAAATCCAGATATTAGAGAAAGGGGTGGATAAAATGAGACCCGTTATCCATAAAAGTATCCCCTTTTGTTCATTTACTGGGTGGTGCATAAAAAGGCGCCGAAATTTTAGCACTTATTTCTCAAGTTCCAGATGAGACAGAGGCCTACAAATCATACCATGTATACATCTATTTTTCCTCTCGGGCGCATGAAAACGAAACATTTCTTACTGCCAGTGTGTATATATACGCGTACAGTGCCCTAAACAAGTGGCGCAATGTTTTGAGCATTGGGACGCTTTTGACTTAAACATCAGCTAGAACAGGGGTCTCAAACTTGCGGCGGCATATAGGGCATTTCCATGCGAATGCGGCCCGCGGGCCGGGAGTGTGAGACCCCTGAGCTAGAGGCAAACAATCAGGAAAGTTATTGCGTCATTTGATAGCCCTGGTCTTCAGCTATGCAGAGATGGTAGTCTCGGGTCGCTAGCTCTTCCCAACAATGAAATATTGACTTTCGAAGTCGGGCAATGCATTGCGCCAGTTTTTTTTGCTCATGCGAGGGCTAACAAAAAGGCCTTCTTAGCTATCATTCATTTTCTTAAACTTCTCTTTATTTTTGCAATAGTTTGGGCTCACACTGACCGTTGGTTTATCTCGATCGGCTTAAATCTCCTATCTACTACTTCGGGTGTCCGGAAAGTAATGAGAATCGCTTGCAAATTTGTAATTCTACAAGCAGTGCACTTCCCACTGCTCAGACATTTAGATCAATATGTAATCTCTGTGATTGCCGATTATTAAGTCGATCCGATCAGAAGTGCTTACAGAGCAGACCTCAAAAGACAGCTCTATAAGCTCAGTGCAAGGCTCTTTTTAACAATTTGGATATGGCAACTCTTGTTGCCATATCCAAATTGAGTTCGCTTCTACGCGTTCAAGCGGTTCAAACGTGGCATCGCGGTGGCTGCTTTCTTTCATTCTTACTTTCATTGTATAATACATTTTAAGCATCTCATTTCCATTCTCATACCTACGAATGTGAAAAAATTATTTGGGTCACAAGTATTTTTCATTGTGGCTTTAAGTTACCTAGGCACTTCTGGTCGTATGAAGTCATTGGCAGCATGATGTTAACAACATGAAGCAAGAGGAGATTCTTCTTTTCCCCTGAAATGTCGCCTTGGAGTGTATCCTTCACACAGTGCCTTCTATAGCAAGACTGTAAGAATCAGCTTTCTCTGAGCGAAATTGTGCAAGGTTGCCCATTCTCCCACCCCTCAAAGGGACCTCCAGAATGGCAGTACTCCAATCTTATGATTTTCTCTGAACCCTATTTTTAGAAAAAAAAGTAACAAATTGGAGATGTACACTGCAGGCTTTACTGCAGCGAAAAAACACCTTGCAAATCTATTTGAAAAATACTCCCAGTTTCAGTTTTTCACAGCTGCCTGATACACAGAAACGAAAAATTTATCAGAAACGTCCTCACATAAAAATTTGTGCCGCAAGGGACCCAGCAAACAAGGTAACGTTGGATCAACGTTATATCGACGTTCCGAACGTTCATTCAATGTTGATTCAACATTATGTGTTTCAAATTGTTTGCTGGGGAATGACCCTAAAAGTCAGTCTTTCTTGGAACTCACATTTTGTGGAACAGCGTGCTTACAAAACTTCAGCTTTCTTTATGCTCCCGTTTAAATTGGACAAGAAATTGTCATAGGAAACCTCTCCCCAAAAATAATTGCCCAGAGGGAATGTATCCCAAAAGTATGATTTTCTTCATAATCTATATCTCAACAAGTTCCTCTATTCCAAGTTTCAGCTTTCTATTTCACTCCGTTTAATTGAAGCAAAAAAAATGTATTCAAATAAACGTGTCCTCCAACAAAATATGCTCGGAAGGCAAGTACGAGGGGTTACACGTTTCCGCGCGGACTTGCAATGATCTGAACACCAGGGATTTTTTTCAACATTTTTCTCATGTTCAGCGGTTCCCAGAGGCTAGGCAGACACCTTCTCAATGTAATCGCCGCCAATTTGCACACACTTCTCAGCCCTTTTGATCCATGTATCGAAACAGGCCTTGAA